>VXBL01005523.1:0-12948 GCA_013400195.1 Aramus guarauna
CGGCCCCTATCCTACGGTTACATAATGAATGTAAAAAAAAAACCTTATTCAACTTTAAAGACCAGATCTATTTTTAAATTTGTGATAATAGTTATAGTGTTAAAAAAAAAGTCTCATTTTTGTCCCCCACAGTACCGTGTACCTCTCCAGAACAACTTGCAACCTATTAGCAATCTAAAAAACAGAACTGGAAAAAGCCTCCTGAGCAAGTGAATCAAATTAATTATTACTGCAAAAAAGTGATATTATGCTCTTTCATAATCAATTAAAACCACTCAACTTCACCCCGCTGCTACTTAGAGACATTCTGCTAGTCAATTCCATTTCCCATTTTTCTATAACACTTTTTGCTAATCCTTAATTTTTTTTCATAAATGAACAAAAACAATTGGACTTGATGATCTTAAAGGTCTTTTCCAACCTAGATGATTCTATGAAAAAGATCGCAAGCCTTTGAAAGCTTACTGTCAATGTTGTGGGTTAACACGGGTACGTAGCTAAGCACCACACAGCCACTCGCTCACTCCCCCTGCAGTGGGATGGGGAAGAAAATCAGAAGGGCAAAATTGCAATTGCAAATTGCAAAAACTCATGGGCTGAGATGAAGACAGTTTAATAGATAAAGCAAAAGCTGCCTGTGCAAGCAAAGCAAAGTAAGGAATTCATTCGCTACTTTCCATTGGCAGGCAGACGCTTACCATTTCCAGGAAAGAAGGGCTTCCAGGAAAGCAGGACTTCAGAAGTGTTCAAGGTCAGGTTGAATGGGGCTTTGAGCAACCTGATTTAGTGAAAGATGCCTCTGTCCATGTGTCCTGGCTCTGGCTAGGATAGAGTTAATTTCCCAAGGAGCCAGGCCAGGTGAGCCAGGCTGGCCAGGGGCTATTCCATACCATGTGATGCCATGCTCACCATAAAAGGGGGCTAGTCGGGGAGGGGTGGGTTCGGTGTGGTTCCAGGAAGTGGTGAGGGTGGGGTCGGTTGTTCGGATGGGTAAATTGCTTTCCATTATCACCTATTGTGTATCTCTGTTATCAGTACTGTTGTTGATTGTTTCCCTCTCCCTTGCTATCCCAGTAAACTGTCCTTACTGCAACCCACGAGGCTTTTGCCTTTGTTTGTCTGGTATCCTCCCCACCCCGCCGGGGGAGGGGTGAGTGAGCGGCCACGTGGTGCTCAGCTGAGCCTAGACCACCGTCAGTCCTTTTTGGTGCCCAACATGGGGCTCGAGGGGTTGTGATACCAAGTCTGACCCAAGTGTGTTAACACACAATTGTTAGAAGCATTTATAATGTCATTCAAACAGTTGCTGGTCACAATGATGTTCTGTTTGGTCCCATGGCTCTGGTCTGTAAGCCCTTGTTTACTCTATGTAATCCCTGCAGTGCTGTTTATCACCTCTGGGAGAGGGGTTTGTGTTCTCATATTGTTGTATTGTGTGACTTGTCATTGGGCCTTTCTTATTGAGATCCAGAAAGAACCCTGTGCAGGCACTCATGCGCTTCCTCTCCCCCTCCAACAACAACCACCATAAAATATACACCACCGAATTCCTCCAAGATACTCTTAATACTACATGATTTGGAGCAAGCTAAGCAAAGCTAAGCTTTTATTGGCCAAAACGATCAACATTTTGAATTTTATCCTAAGTGAAAAAGTTCTTAAATGATTTTAGCAAGATAGTTTTCCTATTTGCAGAACTGAGAATCACAACACTAAAATGGAACAGCAAAGTTTACAGGTCTCCAGTAACAGATGGAAAAAAAATTGATTTTCTTCCACCTTCATAACTCAGCTTAAACAATTCAGTCAAAGCACTCATCAGAGATGAGGTAAGGAATATCCAAAACCAGTTTATTGCAGATACACCATATAGTGTTCCTAAAAACACAGTAACGAAGAGTTTTTAAGTACAGTTGAAAAATCCTACAAAAATTCCAGATTCTGAACTGCATTAAGACAGTACAGGACATTTTCTAATTTGTTCTCCCTTACCTCCTTTTGCATTATTAGATAAACAATGAAAAAGATTTATCAAGCCTACAGTAGCTAGAGATTGATATCATCACATTTTTACAAATAAGTCTGCAAAACTACATTTTTTTAATGCCCCACAAAAGTCAGAGTTCTTCCTTTCAGGAGCCATTCATAGGACTTCCTTTTACGAGGGTTTTACAGTATCTAATAATTCAACGTGAAGGACCAACACAAGCTAGGAAGTTGTGGAACTTCATTTTTTTGCCCTCCAGTTAACTGTCCCTATAATCTTTGTAAAAATAAGATTTCTTTGGAATTTCAGTATATTGGGGGGAAAAAAAAAGCTGCATTCAATTTTTATTTTTTTAAAACTTGAGTCTTGCTTTCATAGAAAACAAGGCTTACACAATCAAGCTGAAAGCACAGAAATAGATATCTCATATGTAGCCTTCTCACACTTTCTGTTCATCGCAAATCAGTGTCAAAAAGGCTGGATGACCAGCACTGTCAAAACAGTGCTAAGGGAAAAAAAAAAGTTATTCTTGTGAGTACATAGCACTGGAACACAAATTAGACACTGGTTTTGAAAACACGTATGCTGACAGTGATACAAAGTTAGAAGTTCATCACTAGGACAGAACTGTATTATGCAAAATTCCTGTTTAGAACAGGCTACTGTTAAAGATGTCATCTTTCTGCAAGTTGTGTTAGGCTCTATAAATCAGTCTTTTTTTCCTCATTTGAGAGTTTGTATTAGCCTTAGTCTGTATATAAACTGACCTTTTAAAATCACTTTTAGTTGTATTAAACCTGCAGCACATCAGAAGCTTTCACAGCTGAATGCTGCTTGCATTTAAAAAAAAGTCTTCCATAGTAAAACTCAAACTCATGAAATCATTTATCTGTCTTTTCTCAGTGTTCCATTCACTTGCAACAATCTGACTGCTAACATGTTACTTCTGTCTAGATCCCATCAATATTTAGTCCAGCCACCTTTTTTTCTTATTTTAATATTTTCCATACATCTGCTTTCCTAAAATATCTATTCCAGATGGCACTACAGATATAAAAAGCTGGCTTTATATACTGAAGCTATATAACCAAATTAAAAATAAAGCTTTCTTGTACTAGTAAAGTGTTCCCAGTCTTTGTAGGTCATAAGATCGGGTAATATAAATACAAAACTACCAGGATTATCAACAAATTCTTAATTATTCTCCATTTCTCTTAAGACTGTTTTAGAGAATTTGCAAACTAATCAATACATTTGCTTATGACACCATTAGAATGTAAGTTCAAATATATGTAAATATAAGTTTGATAAATTGAGAACAAAGGTAATGGGCACATGTATACACATATCTATATAAAGCAGCCCAGAATTAAATGCTATAAACTTTATTTAAGAATTATTACATCAGGGTACAAAGATAAGATTAGGAGTGTATTCAAAGCAGACTGCCAACTGACTTACTAATAGGAAAAGTGTTAGCATTGAGAAGAAGCATTTAGAACCATCTTTTGACATACAATATATTTGAAACATTACACCTCCTTTCTGGAATAGTAAATGCTCCTACATCTGTAACTGTGACAGCAACCATAATCCATGTTAGGAAAAATAGACTGCAGAAAATCAACATCAAAGTAGTGACTGATCAAGGATTAAAAATAAGAGACACTGACTGATTACTTATCAAAGCTTTCATATATCTCTCTCCAAAACATCTAGTACTGTCAAATATTAGAGACCAAATCTTACACTAGTGAAATGCCAGGACTGATCCCATATGTCAGTTTCTCACCTTTTTTTATTATAATAAAAAAAGTTTTTTAATAAGTAGAAATACCCCCCAGCTTGCAATATGATCTGAATTATTAGTCTTCATAATTGGAAAAAAGGACTGGGACAGCTATAAGTGGTTATATAGTAGAAAACAAGGCTTTAACGTGCCTCATGTTTTTACACACACATGAAGTTGAATATTATTACATAACAAGACATACTATATTACCATCAGGAGAAGTTATTAACTAGCTAACACTGCCACATTATGCAGTGACAGTACATATCACAGAGAAACTTGTATTTAGTAATCAAACTTAACTAAAGCTAGAGTCCCACAAGAAAATGTCCTATACATCACTGTCAAGCTCTTCAGACATTTAACTTTTCTATCAAATAAGCTTCTCAAAGTGCCATTACTTCAGTATGTAATTCTTACTAGTTCCATTCAAAAATATGTATTATCAAGAGTATAATAAAGTCTTTACTGCTGAGACACTGATACCTGTGAATATTGAAATATTAAGATCAATTCAAGCAATTAGAGCCATTGCTCAATAGATGTAACCAAACAAAAGGGAAACCATTGTAACTTAGAAAACAATTAGTTGTAAGATAAGAAGCTCTGGAACAATCTCATTTTAATCATCTTGGCCTTGGAAGAACAAATGCACAAGGATAAGAAAGTTACAAGATGATCACAAAACCAACTTTGAAGGATAAGGTATACATGATACCAGGACTGTCTGAGCCTTCATCTGAGGACCCCTGACGACCACCTGGAGGTGCCAACAAACATGTGCAAGAGACATTAGCATATGCTAACGAGTTCCTGGAAAATCCATGAATGTGATAAGCATTACTCGGAAATATAATGAATACGTATATCAACATAGTATAAATACTTGTTAGCTTCATCCTTTGGGTGTGCACGTTAGGAGGAGTGATCCCCCATGCACCCAGCACTGCAATAAAGAATGCCTGCTTTCTAAAACTTCAAAATAAGTCTTAGTGAATTATTTTGCCGCTTTCTGGCAACAACACCACCACACAAATTGGGTGAAAAAAAATCCCCAATTTTAATTTACTATTGAAATTTAAACAAGACTCATCTACCCCTAAAGAGAAGTTACATATCACTTTATTTTCACTAATAAGCAAGATTAAGTCTTCTACTTGCAGTTCAAAAAAGGCTACAATACAAAACAGTTTTACGATAATATTCAACCAGTAGCTAGATGTGTTAACAGTAGAATAAACTTTGCACAAAGAACCTCAGATGGTTTTCCTTTTATAGCGTGTCACTTTTCTTACAAATTATTTCAAGTTCATAAATTTGACAGTATATTGCAGAAGATCATAGAACTTCAATTAAATAGGTGATCATTGAATCCAATAAAGAATGATCAACAAAGACTAGTGATACTCCTAATATCCAAAGGAAAACATTACTTAATGAATTTTCCAGAAAGTATATCTTCAACAGATTGAACAACGGTTAAGATTTACAACAATATTTCCTTACAGACATGGAAATTACCTTTTACAGCATAAAAAGTTTTTCCTCCTCCTCACAAAAGCACAGCCCTTTAAGAACAAGAGGAAAAGAGCAGCCAGATTAGAAGGAAAAAAGCAGTTACCAGCAAAGAGGTCTTCTCTATCATCATCTGGCATGACTTCTGCTGGCTTTGGACCATTAGAGTTTGTGCTAAGGTCTTCTGCAGGAAGAGTTGCTAGCTCTGGAGATGGAGGACTTGACTATTAAAGAAAAACACAAACAAAAAACAAAAAACAAAAAAAAAACCCCAAGAAACTGAAATAGGAGAGCCAGTTATCACACATCAGTATATAAGTATTGTAATAAACATTCTTTCATTGCAAAGAAACAAAGCAAGATGTACAGAAAGGAAGCCCAGTCAGCTATTTCCATTTCCTACTCCTAGTGGGATAACAACGAACAAAGGATACAAACTAGTCAGCAGCTCTTTTCATTTCTGTCAAAAAAACCCACACCAAAACAAAAAAACATTTCCTCAAGTTTAATTTACATGAAAAATTGCTACAGAAATATCTAGAATAAGTTTATTAGCATTCTGAATGTAGTTGGATTCTAAAGGTCCTTTTGGAAAGGCTTATATTTAGATTTTATTAATTTTTTTTCTATGTAGAAAAAAAGTCTCCAAGTGCTCCATACCAGTTTTTCAGAGATTAAGAGAACAAGTTAACTCCATTCAAACAATACACAGCTGCTTGCAGCCATAAGAAATTTCAAAGTTTCATTTATTTTTACTGTTCATAATATACATGAAATTTATATTTTGTTGGAACAAAGTTAGGTGAGTTAACAAAATGTCCTCTTATAAAACAAATGCTAACACTGAAGCTATTTGGAAGAATTATTAGCAATCTTACAGCCTCTCCACTGCTTAGCTTAGCCAAATTATAGGTAAAAACAGAACAGCATGTCTTCTGCGAGGTGCAAAGAGAATGAAAGCAAGAAGGAGAAAAGAAGGAAAAGAAAAAGGAGGGGGAGGGGGAAAAGAGGAGGGAGGCAAGAACAGAAATTAATCACACAAAAAGCAAGGGGACAGGTTCAAGATTAAAACAGTTAGGAGCCCTCCCAAAGTGCCATAACTTTCACATAAATTGGCTTTGGACCTCACTGCCACCTGCCATGCTCTCCTCTCTAGTTAATCAGCAAACAAACATGATCAGGATTAAGTCAGCTCTGTTTTTATTTTAACAGAGCTTCCATTGCCATTTAGAAACAGCTACTTAATGAATATTATAGGACTACAACACCACTACAACACTCAAATACATAAGTTTGATTATATCATGGTGTAGGTCTAATTATTCTCCTCTGGACTAAGGTGCCCTGTATGCTTAAATTAAACAATCTAGCTTTAAGCTACAGAGAAGTTCAAACTCAATCTTCATGATCTCTTCCTTACAAATTTGCTAAAAATTCAAAAGAGCAGGGTTCTTTCCTAAGCACTCCAGTTGATTAAAAGTAAAAAAAAAAAAAAAAGCCTTTGTCTTCAAAGTTTCTCTTTAAGCAACAAGGCTTCCCTTTGCTACTTAACTACTTTATTCCACATAAACTGACTACAAAAACAAAGCAGCACAACAGAACTGACAACCAAACCACTCAATACAGAGAAAGTGCATTTCTTTGCCAGTTTTTCCAGCTATAGAAGTTTTCAGTAACTATTTTTAATCATTAAGATGAGGATTTTTTTATTGTTAGACCGTGGTTTAGGCATTAATTCTATTACATCTCTTGGGGATTTAATTCTAAAACACATTAAAAAATAAATTATTTATGTTTTATTGCAGTTTTTCTGAAAGTACAAAGCAAGACTCTGATAATACACGCTGTACCACACACAGATATACAGAAGTCTATTAAAATAGTTCTTGACAACTACAGGTTCATAAATCACATAATTTGTATTCCTTCACAGAATTTTTCCACGGATTTTTTTTTTTTTTGTAGCATTGCACAGATTATCTATAAAAAGAAAAAAAAACCCAAACTTTTAAAACTACTTCAGAGAAGGCAAGTGTCTTTAAAAAACACATTTAAGAGCCTCTTTACTTACTGACCTTTTAAGGACAGGCAACAGTCAGAGCAAAACAAAGAAATACGCACTGATTCTATTTCTGGTCAGGGACAGGAAACTTCAGGAAAAGAGGAACACAAACAATTTTCTTTTTAAATGGATAACTGTACAGGGAGAACAAAGTTTTTCCATATGAGATTAGCACAGGTGAAATATGGCTACAACTTAGAAAAATGTTCCCACTTTAATGAACACATGAGCATTTTTCAGAACTAGGAAGTATTTACACATTCAGTTGTACTGGTTTGTTTGTTTTTGTTTTTTTTTAATTAGACTTCTAATATGGAAAGCAAGAGTGGTTTATATATGTATTCACCGCACATTTTTAGGTCTTTCTGACTCTTGATTTCTCTGAAGAATTGCAGGTGTGATACTTGAAGAGACTTTTCCGTGGGGTTTTTTTGACAGGAGAAAGACTTCAGGGGAACGACCAGGTTCACGCGGGGCTGAGGGCCCCGCAGGGCCTCTGGCGCAACAACTCTCCCCACCAAAAGGCAAGGGTCAAGGAACTGCTGCTCCCAAAGGAGAGTGGCGAAGGCTGCAGCTCGGGGCCGAGATGGGAGTGGGAAGGGATCCCCGGTAGTCAGGGAGGGCCCAACGGGCGCCAGCACTGTCACACTTCACCACAAGGATCTGGGCAACGGCTGGGCCCCACAGTAATAGACTGCGCCAGAGAAGGAGAGAGGGCTGCTGCAGGGTGGGCGGGCTCTCACCTCCAAGGTGGATACAGGGCTAGCAAAAGCGTTCTTGCCATCCTCCAACACCTCGAAATCGGCGGGTTGTACATCGACCAATAACGAAGATTCTCTCTCCGCGGCCATCTTACTCTCCAGCCTGAGTCACCAGCCCCAGCCTCCTGCTCTCATGTGACACCCCGACCCTCACCTCCTCACGCCATGTGATTGGAAGAGCTAGGAAGGGAGAAAAGGGATGGTACGTGCGCTTGCATTGCTGCAGCTTGCTTTTTTCCTGCTGCTGTAGGTGAGTATTGCTGTTGTTGGATTGGGGTGGTGTCAGCCTCTCGCATTGTCGGGGTTGTGTGTGTCCATCCCCTCTCCCGCGATCTCTCCTCGTAGGGCTAGACTGGAACGGAGAACTAGGGGGAGAGGGTGAGGGTTGCAAATGTGAGTGCCCGTGCCCGCCGAAGGCTGCCTGCTCTTGTGCCCACGGGCTCCTTTGCGAGGGGTTGCATGCCCGCAGAACAAGCTTTCGACCTTGCCCGGGTTGGGTTCTGTGGAAACACTGGGGTGGCTGTGTACCTGCCTAGGCCTGGCTAAGATTGACTTGCCTGGTATGAGCAAACCTGTAGATGTAAATTCCTCCATCAGTTGGGTTACATCATTAACAGTACATCACTACATGCAACTCACCCAGCTTTTGGTTTCCCTCCCCACGAAAGGAGACAGCTGTAGGTGCACCATGTTAGGGCATCTAGATAAGCTGAGAAGCTGGATGTTTGCTGGTAGCTGTGATTTGAATTGTTACTATGCTAAAATAGTTTAATAAGGCTGGTCATTTTTGTTTAAATCCAACAAAGTCTTCCTTCTTATAAAACACAAAGTCTGTGTCCCAAAATATTTGTATTTTAGGAATCTCATTCATATATGTGTATATGGTTGTTATTGTCACAAAAAAATTGAAACTGGCCCATACCAACCAAGGAGAGAGGCTAGGATGCAAAGTATAGAATTACAAGAGTAATTCTTTTATTAATGCACGTGAGGTGTCCCATTCAAATTGGAGCACCCCGAATGCGGATTTACACATGATCCTTATACCTTTCAAGCATTCAGGTACATGATTTAACCAATCACTACATAACACACACACACTGCTGTTTTGCAAAGCAACTATAATTCCATGGCATCATCATTCATCTGCTTCTTTCTTGATCTAAAAGTCCCTGGAGTCGATCTTGCTACAGTTATTTATCTATAATGCCAGATAACGGAAGGGTTTCACAGAGGTGTTAGACGAGCTGGGATGCTGGCATTATCTCTCAGTAGTCCAGGGGTATGCTTTATTCTTCAGGGTTGGGGCTGTCCTCCTTGCAATGAGCTGGGGTCCTTTAGTCATGCTTACTTAACCATGACTGTGCAGTATACAATGTAAACTATATATACATATATATATCTGAAGAAAGTTCATACAATTTCATAATATAAAGACTAATTGGTACAATAGTTAGGGAATAAGATTTTCCTAACATTATCCTGAGTAATCTCATTTCTTTCAACAGAACTCAAATGGATAAAGCACAGCTGCTTACATGGTTTAAGATAAGATCTTTCTCAGGGAGTTAGAAGTATTACATCCTATTCTTGCAAACCAGTCATTTAACCAATTGCAGTAGTATTCACAATCAGTAAAGCAATATTTCTCATGTAAATAAAGTATTTGCAGGCCATCTCCCTATATTACTATTTCTAAATTGCTTTTCTTTTTCCCCATGTGATTTAGCTCACAAATTCTTAAATTCTTCCAAAAAGTCAGGTGTCAATAGTGTCTAGATAGTAAGCATTAGCTAATATACCTATACTTCATTTGAACTGTTATTGTTGTTTCTGTTATATTGAGGAGAAGTTTTTAAAAGTATCTTTTGAGTTTCAATTTGGTCAAAGTGTAGCCAAAAAGATAGGCCTGTAAAGAAGGCCTACTTGTATATGATAAGAAACTATTCATTGTTACTTTAAGTAGAAGGCTAACGATTCTTAGAATGAGCACCTGCTACACATCATGATANGCACTTTGCAAGGATTTTGTTAACCTTTGCTATGTTTAATTTCTAAACTTTGTCCACTGGAGAATAGGAAGAATGAGTCTTGTTCTACAGACTGCAAGCTCTTTGGGGCAAAGGCTGCATCTCTCCAGCATTTGCAAAGTGCCTAATAAAGACTAAAAGGAAAGGATACAGTCATACATACTGTTTTCTTGAAGAACTGCAGCCCCTGGGAAGGACTCACGTTGGAGAAGTTTGTGAAGGACTGTATCCTGTGGGAAGGACCCCCTGTGCTGGAGCAGAGGAAGAGCATGAGGAAGAAGGAGCAGCAGGAGAAACTGTTTTGAACTGATTGCACATTCGCCAACCCCCCTTTGCCACTTGGGGAGAGGAGGTAGAAGAGTTGGGAGTGAAGTTGAGTCCAGGAAGAAGGGAGGGGATGGGAGGAAGATGTTTTTATATTGGTTCTTATTTCTCACTATCCTACTCTGATTAATTGGCAATAAATTAAATTAATTTTCCCCAAATCGAGTGTTTTGCCCATGATGGTAACTGGTAAGTGATCTTCCTGTCCTTATCTCGACTCGTGAGCCTTTTCATCGTATTCACATCTTCTCACTCCTCTCTCTGGCTGCAAAAACTCTAACTTGTTTTTTCCCTTCTTAAATATGTTATCACAGAGGCACTGATTGGCTTGGCCTTGGCCAGTGGCGGGTCCGCCTTGGAGCCAGCTGGCATTGGCTCTATCAGACACAGGGGAAGCTTCTAGCAGCTTCTCACAGAAGGCACCCCTGTAGCCCCCCACTACCAAAACCTTGCCATGCAAACGCAACACAAAAAGGGAGGATATGTTCCGTCTGCTCTTATATAGGCATTCAGTGCTCTAAAATAGTTAACCTCTCTGAGCTAGTTATGTGTGCGAGATTTGAAGTAATTTGATTCAAAACCAAAAACTAAGAAAACAGAAATCTGTTCTCTGACACTATTGTTGTCATTTTAAGCATGCACATATTCAACACATAGCTCCAAAAACCTGCATTTCATTTCTTCTTAGCATTTTTATATATATTTGGGGTACAATTTAGCTCTCTTAACTGGAGCCGTCTAAAAGAAAGGAGGTTAGAAAAATGGGATTTTATTCTCCAGGCAGTTTTCATTACTTTTAAAAGCCATTCTGTTTTACATCCAGAAATTATTTTCTGCCTTTTGATTTACAATGTGTGTGTGTACCTTCCAAGAAGCTTAGGCCAGATTTTTAACTAGGAGGTTCTTTCCAACAGATCAGATTCCTTTAATAACTACCCAGGTAGGATGTCAGCTGTCACTTTGGCCTGGCTTTCAGTTATGCTGAAATTAGGTCTGTGCTGAAAGAATGGAGAAGGGAATCTGATGGTCAGAGGAAACAACAAGCAGTTGTCAGATAACCAAGAGCAGGAAAGAGTCACTTGGATGCAATAGAAAGTAATCATTGTGTTCTTATGTAGCATGTGCAGACTACAATGTGAATGCAATCAAAGCAGGGGAAAGTGGACTGGGAAAGTCTTGAGATGATTATCAACAATTACCGGTATCATTTCTGTGCTTATTGCATTTCCATTTTCTTCAGTGGAAAGATCCTGTGTTGCTGATGGCTCTTCTATAACAAGTCATTTAATTCTTTGCACCATCATCTGTGAAGTGTGGAAGTGGAAATGCTAAGGCCTGAGTGGGCCTCTTGACTGAACTCCCACCCTGTCTCCTGAAACAATAATCACTGTATAACCTTCATGATAAATTCGTTCTTGCACTGAAGAAAGCAGAATCCAGACAGACCTTCAGCAGTTCTGTGGCCTTATGTATGTAATGGATATGTATGACTTGCATTATCTCTCTTTTGCATAGCATCTCTCAGTGTATATAAATCTTGCATGCACTTTACAGGGACAGAGTTCACATCAGCACAGTCCATTTCTCTGCTGCTCTGTGTTCTTTCCTATAGCTATAGTAAATAAACTGCTTCTGACCTGACCTAACCAAAAATTTGTATTCTGTTTATTCTGTGACAGAAGATAACAGAGGAAATAAGGGCGAAGGAAAGACAGAAGCTATAAAACAACATTTTTTTAATAATAATCTCTAAAATAGCATAAGGAAGAAAAGGAAAATAAAAAACCCCATGTAGTTAATAGAGCAAAACTTTGGAAAGCAGGCAGGGATGTTCACCATATTATCCCAGATCCTTTTTAGGTATGCTGTATTTTTCTCTCTACTTTGAAATTTTCATCTCAGTTTGTTCCAAAAGTCAGATTGAAAAGAAAAAGTGTGTATGTTCTAAAAACAGAATTGTGCATTTTGTCAAATAAGAAACAAATAGGTATAAGACAGTGGAATGGACTAGAAATTTCTTGAGGTCCTGTCCTGGTTTCAGC
Source organism: Aramus guarauna (assembly GCA_013400195.1). Taxonomy (NCBI): domain Eukaryota; kingdom Metazoa; phylum Chordata; class Aves; order Gruiformes; family Aramidae; genus Aramus; species Aramus guarauna. The sequence goes on from VXBL01005523.1 coordinate 12,514, forward strand.
TGAGAGGGTTCATTTTCTTCACAGTAGCTAGTATGGGGCTATGTTTTGGATTTGTGCTGGAAAGTGTTGATAATACAGAGATGTTTTTGTTATATAGACCTGTTGTTGTTGAACAGTGCTTACACAGAGCCAAGGCCTTTTCTGCTTCTCACACTGCCCTGACAGTGGGACAGCTGGGAGTGCACAAGGAGTTGGGAGGGGACACAGACAGGACAGGTGACCCAAACTAGCCAAAGGGGGTATTCCATACCATGTGACATAATGCTCAGTTGACGTGGTTTAGGCCCAGCCAAGCACCACGCAGCCGCTCGCTCACCCCTCCCCGGCGGGGTGGGGAGGAGACCGGAAAAACAAAGGCAAAAGCCTCGAGGGTTGCGGTAAGGACAGTTTACTGGGACAGCAAGGGAGAGGGAAACAAACAACAACAGTACTGAT
>VXBL01005524.1:32762-45748 GCA_013400195.1 Aramus guarauna
GTGGGGCGGGCGCTGCGGGCCGCAGTGGGCCTGGGCCTGGTGCCGTACCTGCCGCCGGGCGTGGGGCAGCGCCCGGGGCCCCGGGTGCCACCTCCGCCCCCGCCGGCCACCCGCGGGGCCCGGCTCCATGCCGCCACCGCCGCCCTGGCCCAGCTGGCCCAGCACCCTGCGCTGGGCACCCCGCTCCTCGCCCGCCACCTCGGCCTCCTCCTCGCCGGCCTCTGCCTGCTGGGCCACGGCCCCGCCACCCTCAGCGAGGTCTGTGGGCTCCTTCTCCCGCTCCCCCATTGCGGTCGGTGCCGGTGTGGGCGCCCAGCACCCTGTCAGGGTCACCTGCCAAGCCTGAGCCCGCTCCCCACGCTCCGTGGCTGAGCCCGTGGCCATGCTGGGCTCCTGCGTGCTGAGCCCCAGGGCTGCCACTTGCCCGGTGGCAGCTCCCACGCTCTGTGTGCTCATCTCCATGCGAGGGAAGAGACGGGAGCCAGGGGAGCCTGGTGAGGGGCTGGAGGGGCTCTGGCACGTGGCAAGGACCGGTGGGTTTAACACCGGCGGCTGGGCTGTCCTCACCACCCCGGGGTTTGTTTTTTTCCAGGGTGTTTCAGACGCAGAGCGAGCACGGTGCCGGGATGCCCTGCAGCACATCCTGGACCGCGTCTACCAGCCGCTGGCGGTGCGGGAGCTGCTCGTCCTGCAGGGACGGCCCAAGCAGGTACGGGCAGCAGCGGGGCTGTCCCTGGTACAGGGTGCATACCGCCCGCGGTGCTGGGATCCCACACTCTGAGGGTGCCGTCGCTGCTCTCCTGGAAACATTCTTGCACCTTAAAAAACAACATGGTGCAGCACCCCTGTCCCCAAGCGCTGTGCGAACACACAGGTGAAGTCGCCAGGTGCACAGCGCTCGTGTGGCCGCAGCTCAGGCCCTGCTGTGGATGCGTGTGAGCTCGGGGACTCTCCTTGCAGCACGTGCTGCCATGATTTGGCAGTTCCATCCGCTCTGCCCAGCTGACCCTCCGGCTGGGATTGCACGCCGTTCCCGAGTGGGCAGAAGCTGGCTGTCCCACGCGTGAAGGCCGCGGAAGGTCTGTGCGAGGCACTTGCGTGGGGCAGCGCTCTCGGTGTGTGCGGTGGTTCTGCCACATAAAAGCAGTGATCTCCTGGTTAAACAAAACCTGGGCTGATATTTGGATGATGCCCTTAAAAACAGGCTTGAACTGGTCAGGCAGTTGGACCAGATGATCGCTGTAGGTCCCTTCCAACTGGAAATGCTCCATTTATTCTGTCCCCCGCCAGCGTGGCAGTGCCAGCCTGCCTCCTCGGGCTGTCCAAGCAAGCACCCCCATTCGAACCGCTCGCTTTGTGGGTTCGCAGCCATGGGACAGCAATCCCGGGGGATCACTTTGCTCGCGGTGCCACCTCCGCAGCCCTGCGCTCTGTGCTGGCTCCCAGCAGAGCTCACTGCTGTGGACCCCTTACTGCATTGAACCCGACTCATCCCCAAGCGCCCTGTGCACCGTTTAGTAACGAGGCAGTCGGAGCTGCTGCCTGACCCTGAGAGGCCCTAATTAAAGGAGGGAAGCTCTGCATGAGGGGATGCTCCTGGGAAGGCTGGCCTCTCTCATTAAGCCCTAATTTGCTTTGTGCCACTGACTGAAGAAGTGATTTATTTAAAACCTGTCCCTGTCCTGTGCTCCTAGCTGGTCGCAAGCCCTGCGGGGCAGGGTGCCGGCTGTTTGCCTGTTAGTGGGGGTTTGCACAGGAGTGTGCAAATCTCCTCCTTAGCCTGCTCCTTTGTTTCCTTTCAGAGTTCTCCCTCTCCTGGGGAAGAAACAAAGCCGGCCCTCGCGCGGGCTCCAGCGTGGCTGCGGCGCCTTTGTGGTCAGCTGCTCTCTGAGAGGCTGATGAGACCCAACGGGGTTCAGGCTGTGGTTCGGGGCGTCATGGAGGGAACGGGCGGTGAGTAGGGTGCTGTGACGCTGCTCTTGGCTTCCAGGATGGCAGATTAAAAGAGACTGTGATGATGTGTCTGAGACATTTCATCCCCTGAGAGGCCCAGGAGAGACAGTGCCATCAGAGCGCTAAAATGGGAAACAGCTTTTGTCAGGCCAAGCTGACTTTGTAACACCCGCACGGATTTTTTCCCTCTGTGCTGAACTCCCAAACGGTGAATGCCTTTAGTTGGGGTATGCTGTCATGTCTGAGGTCCAGACTGAAAGCCTCCAAACTCATTTTGTCTGTTTATGCCTCCGTGGGGCCGCACCTCGTGTGTGTATGGAGCACAGCTCGTTCCGAGGAGCTGCGCTGGTGCTGGTTTGGCGGGAGCCCTGCTCGGCGCTGGTGGGGTGAGACCCATCCAGCTCCAGGACTCGGCCGCCTTCCTCCCCTGCTCTCCGTTTCCTGCCAGGGAGGGAAGCTGTTGCTCTCCAAAAGCTGAATCCCACGGTTTTTAGTGCCAAAGCCTCCTCTGGCCAATACCAACCTGATGACACCAGCCAAGCACGACCTCCCTCCACCTTTTGGCTCATACACCTATTTGTAGAAGTTGTTCTCCATTATCAAAGGTCTCGGATGGTAATTTTTCCCCATCTGTCATTAAGTTCAGGTGTCTCCTGAAAGGCGCTTGGTTTAAAGAGAGTAATAAAAGCCAGAAATCCAATTTTGGGCCAGAAACACCTGGCTTCAGCCAAAACTGGCCCTGCTGTTTGCTGTCAGTCTGAGCTGATCTTGGCTTTCTGCTGGCGTAGCAGGTGGCGCTGGTGCTGAAGCAGCAGCTGTGGACTGGAGAAAATGCGACGCGGTTGCAAAGATCCTGGCTTCCTGCCCGCAGCAGTGCCTTTCCCTCGAGGACTACTACAGCCTGGTGTGCCCCCAGGTTGGTCCCTCTCTCCTGGCTTGGTGAGCGTCGGTAACGTCGCTTCTGCTTGAGCACGGCCTGGCTCGAGCCGTGACAATGTGGAGATGTTTTTCTGCTGCTCTGGCAGCGGGATACATTTCCACCCCGCTCTTGAATTTTTTTTGTATTTGATTGAAATGTGGGGAAATGTTGCCTGATCACACGAGCAGAGCTCTTGCTTCCAGCCTTTGGCTGTGGGAATGGTGCAGGCTCGTGGTTTGAGCCCAGAAACGCGTCCTGCCTTGACGTTGTGTGCGGGAACGAGACCGACTCTTCCACGTCTGGAATGTCGTGCCGAATGTCCAGCAAAGCAGTGTACAGGAGACTCCTCAGTCTCTGCTGCTGGTTGTGAGGAGTCAGCCTGTCCCACCCTGTCCCGAGTAGCTTCCGATCTTTGTTCCTTTATCATGGACTTTCCTTCCAGATTCTGGACTTGCTGCACATCCAGGACAAACAGACGGCGCGCCAATTCCAGCGCGTGGCCACCGCGACGCTGCTCACCATGGCGAAAGAGCACCCTCAGCTGGCAGAGAAGCACCTGCTCCAGCCCCTCTTGGCGCCGCTCCTGCGGTGCTCCGAGACAGCAGGTACCCACCGGTCTCTGCCCAGTCCCGTGTGGCAGAAGGGTCTGGTTTTTTTCGCGCTGATCTTTGTCTTTCCATCAGAATTTTCTCAGGGGGTGGTGGCCGGGCTGCTGAGCGTGCAAGCCCAGCTCTGTCAGTTATGAATGGTTGGGTGCCCTGTAGTTACTAGCACTTGAATCAAATTACTCTAGCGTAAGAGCCAAGTAGTGGGGTTTCTGCCATTTGCTCTTTGGGAAACTCTCCAGTCTGACAGTCTCCTTTGGGGCTTCCGGATAGAAAGCCATCAGTTCCCCACGCTGACCGAAGAGCTCTTCAGGGAATAATCCATCAAGAAGTTGTGGTCTGCTTTGATTTGCTTGTAACCTTGCGGAGTTTACAACACTGCAGTGATATTTAGCGCTGCTAACGAGAGCTTGTAGGTTCCTGTGCTGCCCTGATGGAGGGGAAGGAGGGCGGGCGGGCAAGAGAACTATCAAAGTGCTCTCTGGTGCTGGGCACGGTGGGGTTGCCATTCTGCTGGGGACCCTCAGTACGTGAGGGTGCTGAGATTTCTGCCCTTTGTTTTCAGAGCTAGCAGTGGAAGAGTTATCGGCAGGGACCGTGCTGGTGACAGAGGCAGAGCTCGGCAGCTGTGTGGAAGACGTGCTCAAGGTATTGTGTCTAATTCGGGCCTGAGGGTAGGCAGGAAAACTTCTCTAAGAAAGAGCAGATTTGAGACTTTCTAGGCAGTTCAGTGTGTGTCTTAGACCACAACAAAAAACAGCGTCTCCTGCAGTTGTGGTGCTGAGGCGAGAGCTGCACAGAATAACCTTGTACACAGTGCTGCACCGGCGGGACTGCAGTGTTATGCTGGATGCCAGAAGCACTGCCTGAATCCTTTCAAGCACTCTTGCCCCCAAATGTTCTATGAGATGGCAGTGAGCTCTTACTGGTTGGTTTTTTTCCCCCCACTGTCCTTCTGGTGTGTCAAAGTAAGACGAATCTGAGCAGTGGGCTGGTAGCCAGGTGCTTTCATATCCTCTTTCTCTGTGAGCTGCAGCAAGACCTTCTGAGCGTTGCTAAATTGTGCAGCTTCTGCAGGACCGTTGTGTCTGGGTGCACTGTTAGAGCAGCTTCAGGACTCGGGCTGTGACCGTAGAGCAGGTAACAGTCAAGCAGGCAGGTCCTAGCCAGGAGTACGGATGGCCTGAGGAAGGACAGATCGCAGGGAATCCCATCCGTGCCAAATCTTCGGAGGATGCCTGAGCTCTCCTCCCAGGCTGTCGCTGGCCCACCCTCCTTTTAGTACCTCCCTGCTTAGGTTTCCTTGCTGTAGGGCGTGGATAATATGGCTCATAGTGAGCCCAGCGTTACCTGTGTGGGAGAGAGAACTTGCTGGGAGCTGCTCTGCCTGACTCCCTGGTCTGCAGAGGGCAGCCTGAGCCAGAGCGCTGGGGCTGGCAGCCTTTCTGCAGCTCCTGCAGCATTAGCCCCTCGCCGAGGGATGGGTGGCAGCCAGCTCTTGCATTGGGCCAAAATGCGTCCGAATGAGTGACCTGGAAAAGAGGGCACGCGAGGTATCGACAAGCACCCGGCTGTGCTGGTCTGCTCAGCGCTGCGGTGAGGGCAGCCTGGCAGGGCCCTGGCTCGATGTTCGGTGGTTGGGCAGCGAGTTGGCAGCGAGGCGTTTGCAGTGGGCGCGATGAGCTGAACAGATTTGGTGCAGCTCTGAGGCTGCTGAGTTGTAACCGGGGTGAAAAAGAGAGTGAAGGTGAGCTTGGAGGCAACACAGAGCTGTGGGGAAGGGTGGGTTAGTCCGTGCGTTTATCCTAGTCGCTGCGGTTAGGAAGCAGAGAGCGTGTGGGAATGGAGCGAGGAGGGTGGACAGCAGCTCAGCCACAGGGGAAACGCTGTCAGTGTCTGTGTCCTCACCTCGGGTGTCCCTGAAATGGAGGACACTGCAGCTGGTCCCTTTTGGGTGTCCCCAGCGGTTCATCTTCCCCTGCTGATACCTTGCAGGGGGCTAAATGCATTACAGTCTGTCTGGTCCCATTGGACAAGTAAGGTACATTGATAAGTAAGGAAAAACGAGCAGCCTGTTTTGCAGGGACCGTTCTGAGCTGAACCCCACAACACATGGGTTTCCGTGTGCTGCATGAAGTTAATTTTAAAACCATGGGTGGGTAAAATCCTTGAGAAGCTGCTGCTGGGTGTCCAGCCACCTCCTCTGCTGCCCTGCCCTCCAGAGCTGCTCTTGGGGCAGGATGGTACCTGGAGGTGGTGGTGGGGCCTCGGAGCTGGTCTGCTGAAGCAGGAGGGAGCGCTGCAGTTCCCAGCGTTCCCAGCCCTGATCGGGTTCAGGAAAATGGAAGGAAACTTGGATCTTCAAGGAGAAACACTCTGGCTTTGCTTTTAACATGAAGGTGGTCTGTTACTGACAGGGTCCTGTGGGCAGGATGGTGCAGAGTTGGCACCTTCTCTGGATCTTCGTCTGGCGAGAGGTCCCTCACAGCAACGAGCAGGGTGTTCAGCAGTGCAGAGCTTGGCTCTGGCGTTTGGGGGAGAGGTGGGGTCTGTTCTTGTGCTCCCTACGAAGGAACAGGGCTTTTTATGGAAGCTTGTCTTTTGAAACCTTCCCTCATGGCTCCTTTTCCTGCTGTTCCCACCAGTATCACCGGTGCCACGCTGCAGGTTTTGCTGCCTGCCCTGACAGCAGCCCAGCTTTCTGCTGTGCCTTCCAACCCAGGAGGACATCTCCAGCCCTGGAATTCAATTTTAAGAAGCTGGTGACTTGCTTCCTGGCATGCCCCTAGGCAGGCTTAGCTCTTAAACGCTGTGATTGTTGGAGTATTTTGTGTAGTAATGATCTGTTGTAACTAGCTGGCAGGCAGAGACCAGTCTGGAGGGCTGCTCTGTGGCTGCCATTCACAATGCGAGAGCTGGGGGAGCGTGGGGCGGATCCCTCCTTAATGGCATAGCGCTGGAGGCCTGACAGCAGCCAGATTAGCTACAGAGACTCCAGCCTGCGGATTTGGGGGGTGTTTTCTTGCCTAGCAAGTGTCATTTGATGCTGAGTGAGAAACCATCCTTGGGGCTTCATCAGGGAGGCTTTGTGTACAAAAGGTTTCTGGTTAGGAAGAATGGCTCCAAGGGGATTAACACAGGAAAAAAAGGTCTGTTTGCATCAATAGAGCAGGGCAGAATGTTATCAGGACAATCTCCCTCCTACCTAAGGTGTCACACTGCCTCCAGCAGGCAAAAGCTCTTTGGTCTGTCCCCAGGGCACTTCCAGCCCTGGAGCGGGCGATTGCTGTCCAGCTGCGGAGTCTGGAAGTGCGGGGAGCGCCCTGGTGCGAAGGGACAGCGTCCTCTGGGCAGGTAGTTCACCCGCTGACACAGCTGGAAGTCCCTTGGACATCTTGTGAAAAGATTTTATTTCCCCCTCTTATTTTTTTTTTTTAAAGCTAAAAGCTATGGAGGGAGTTAGAGCCTGCTAGAAGGAGGACCTAAACACAACAACCTTGAGTAAACCCCGAGTCTGGCTGGGCAAGGCTTGGTATCGAACCATTCTCTAGACTGACTTTTCCCAGCATTATGGCTTTGACCGAAAGCATCCTACCTGGCTTGTAGTTTTGGACGATTCCTTTAAAAGGCTTCAAACGGAAACGCAATGTCGTAAGGCTTCTGTGAGTGTTTTTCCTCCACTCTGTGGGCGGCAAGGTGGGACCTGTGAGCTGGGAACAGTGCCGTGCCCAGGAAGGGGGTGCTGGTTTTGTGGAGGAGAGCACAGGCAGAGATTCGGGAGATGGAGGAGCGGAGCGTGGCCCTACGGCCTCCTCAAAGCCCCTGCAACCCAGTTGTTCGGCTCAGTGTGCATCAGCCCAGCTGCCCTGTGAGGGACTGATCTCTGTATTTGAGATTTGGCTCCAGGTGTGGTATTTCCATAAAGATTTGCTAATTGAAAGGTGCCTGTTGTATCTCTGTAACGCAAGCCCTCGCCCCTAAGCGGCAGACTTCCTGAAGAGCTGGCAGCCTTGTTCCTGTAGCTTGGAGCCCTGCTGGGGTTAAACAAATACTGGGAGAAAGATGGTGCTGAAGGCTGCTTTTAATACAGAATATGGCATAATCAGGGAAAACAGGCTCCAGACTGAAAGGAAGGGAGGCTGCAAACCCTCTGCCATCCTCGCTGGCGGCAGCCGTTCTGCTCAGACGCGCTTTCTGTCCTTCCCGTTGCCTTGCCTCTGCTCCACGCAGGTGTTTGACTCTCCCCTCTGTGCCCTTCTCTCCGTAGGTGTATGTGGTTGGAAATGACAGCTCGAGCGTGCTTCTGGGATCCTTACAGTCAGTCCTGGGAGTGGTTTTTTCCCTCTATTCCTTCGCCAAGCAGAATGTGTCATACTTACGGTAAGAAAGGATTCTGCAAAGCTGCTTCTGGGGTTTCATCTTCTCCGTTCTGCCCACCTCCAAAGGACGTGCTCTATATGAGCATGTACAGAAGCCGAGACCAGTTTTCTCGCCCTGAAGAGCTCACATTCAAAGTAGGCATAACCACAGGCACAGGCAGGGTACGTGACCTTACTGGCAGCCCTATGCCCAAGGAAGCAGTTCTCGTATTAGTTTTTTGTCTTCCCTGAAGCTGAAATGTTCGGTGTAGAGGCCAGCGTGCCCCACGGGAGCCTTGGGAGTGCCGGTTAGCTCTCAGTGCCTGCCTGGGAGCAGGGATTGTGGCTGTCTGTGGACAGAGCTGGTGACGCTGGGACCCGGCTGGATGTCGGAAAGATCTGTGCACCAGGGTGCAAAAACAGGATAAAAACTGGGTAAAAGAGCTTGAGCGCTGGCTCTCGGAAGTACAAGATCATTCTTCTCCGATCTGGGGTAGGATCTGCCTCTCAGCAGCTGCCCTTCTGCCCAGTTCCCCCACAGCTGGTGTATGATGGTCAGCCCCACGTGGGTCCGTCATGGTGGCAGGGACAGCGGTGGCCGGTCCTGGCTGTCCTCTTTCCTTGCAGGTTTTCCCTGGGCTGCCCCGCGTCGGGGCCAGCCTAGTGAATATGCTCCCAGTGGGTTTATACTTCGCTTTGGTGATACTGGCATGTGGGTACTGGAGGCTTTCCCTAAAAGGTCTGTGTAGACACGGCCTCTGCTATCATTAAAGATGTCATTAATCACTTCAAAGAGTAGTGAGTGCTGCGGCAAGTTCGTAGAACAAGCCAAGTTAACACTGCTGCTGGGTGAACAGAGTCGCTGCTTGCTTCTCTCTTTTCATAGGAATTTGGCAGGGGTAACTAAAACCACAGCTGCCTGCAAGCGTTCAGGTTTCCAGACCCCTGGCACAGCACTGCTCCACCTCATTAACCTGCCTCTTTCCTTGGCAGGGGTTTCCGTGCCACCTTCTGTGCTCCCGTCTCCTTCCTCCTCTCCCTTGGCACAGCCGGCAGCTCTGTGCTTTGTCATGTTGGCGTGAAGTGCCGGGCACGGCGTGCTGCGGCTGCGTGGAAGTGGCTGTCCTTTGTGCAGACACGCTGTTCGGGCAGCGCTCCCTTCCTCACTGGGCTGAAACCTTCAGGGACCTAGATCCTTCCATCTGGGAACGCCAGAAGGACGGGATGTGCTGCTGATCCCCTTGTAAACTGACACAAATGCCTTCAGCTGCCAGAGCTGTCTGCCGTGAGCATCCCAAGGAGTGTCCGTAGCCGCTGCAGAGCACTCTTGTCTTTTCCCTCACCCCGAGAGACGCTTGGTCCTGTGGCGGTGCTGGGGTGCAGTGGGCAGGGGAAGGTCACCACTACTTTCTCTCTCCAGCTCCCCGTGCCAGGACATCCTGCTATGGTTCTTGGAGAAATCGGAGCGAGAGGCGTCGCTGGCCGTGCTGGAAGGCTTCGCAGGGCTGAACAGCAGTGTGCGCTCCCTCCACCCGCGGTGCCGGTTCTGCGCGGGCGCTGAGGGTGGTGCCACCATCGCAGTGGAGGAGATGGTCAGGTGAGCGATGCTGGGGCAGTGCCGGGCGTGGAGGGCAGTCCCCAGGCATCATTCAGCACGTAGAGCTTTTCACGGCGTGCCTGGCGGAGAGAGCCCAAGCAGCCCGGGGCTGCTGGTGCCGTCCCACCATGGTCTGGTCCCCCGCAGCCACCCAGGGAGCTGGCTGGCTGTGCTGAGCTCGGGCAGGCGATGCTTCCACGCAGCCTCCGGGTTCCCTGTATGCGGTGCAGAGCTCTGACTTTCAGCCCTGAAAAGCAGCACGCTCTGTCTGAGTGTTAGCATGCACTCTCTGCCTGCTTTTCCCAAGTCCTGCCTGCGGCATGTCTGGGAATGGGATGTGCTGCTTCAGTCCCAACGCTCCCCAAATTCAACTTCCACCCTCCAGCCTGAGCCTGTCTCGTGGCAGATCGCGGCTGCGTGGAGCCAGCGGAATCCCTCGGGCGCAGGTGGCACCGTTGCGGCGAGGGCTTTAGCCGTGCCAGTGCTGCGGAGCCAGCGACTGAGCTCCCCTCCTGCTCCTGCAGATGGTCTCTACAAGTAGAGGCAGAGCGTGGCCATGCGGGGAATAAACTGCAGCCATTAGACTCCAGCCACGCAAACTGGGACTGTTGAGCAGCGTGACATTTGGTTTAAAGAGGGGTAGCTGTTATTTGGCAGGTACGAGCCCCAGGCAGTGTTACCGAGCAGGGTGGGTGTGCCAGAAGCCAGGTGCGCTCGTAACAAACCCTTGTACAAATACGCCGCTTTTGGTTTCATTTCAGTCTATTCCTGGCCTGAATTAGAAAAAGGTCTGCCCCAGGGTTAGCGCTGGTTAAACTGGGCATACTTTAAAATTACTCCTTAATGGCCGTGGCTCTGCCCGTGTCCATCCTACTCTTATGGTTATGACCCATGGGTGAATTAGCCAGCGCTAATCCCGTTCTTTATAGGATGGCTGGATTAAATGTGTGTGTTGCGCTCATCATTTCTTTTAATTAATAAACGGAGTGCGTGATCATATAGGCCAGCTGAACTAAGCAGTAGCTTGGCTCAGCTGCCTCCAGGCTTCTGCTTGGTGGTAGAGCTGTGAAGGAGGGTTTCCAAGAGAAGGCAGACGTGAGATTTCACCTTGCCGTGGAAGGCGTCTGGGCACGTGCGTGTTGGTGACACAGTGACCTGTTTCAGTGACGAAGATGAGGCCCTTTACCAGAAGGTTTCCTCGGAGCAGTGCCGTGTGGAGAACTTGGTGGAGCTCTTGTCTCACTGCCAGAAGAGTGGTCTAGCCGGAGACTTCTTCATCCGCTGCCTGAAGGTAAGGGCAGGCGAGTCTCTGTTTGGGGCATATCTGCTGGAACGGTTTCCCTGGGCCAAGCAGACGGCAAAGGGGACCGAGCGTGCCCTGACGTGTCTCAGGAGCACCGAGCCAGGGTATGGCACATGGTGGAGCAGTCCTGCTGCGTGCCGGGCAGGAGAGCCCGGGAGAGGGAGGTGGCCGTGGTCCCTGAAGGGGTCAGCCCTCGTTCCCCCAGGCTCTTGGGACAAGAGGACCATGTCTGAACTGTAACGTGCGTTTGAGGCTGTGAATGATCCCCGTTGGTCCCTGCTCGGAGCCCCGCGGTTCCCTCCTGGCCTGCCTGGGCCGTGCTTTCTGTGTCCTCACTGGCAGGTGGAGCCCCAGCCCATGGTCCCTCAGGGGCTCGCAGTGTCCTGGGTGTAGGGACGCTGCTGTGACACGGGTGGGACGCCCGGGAGCCATGGGCAGATCTTGGAGACCTTTTTGATGTAGCAAGTGGAAAGTCTTGGTCACGTCCGGAGTCAGCACAAGCTCTGCAGAGCGGACGGGGCGTCCAGGTGCTGCACCCGGGACCACTGGCATGATAAGGGCTGTGTTCCTGGCACCGATTTGCCTGTATTTAACCGTTGCCTCTCCATGCCCTGTGCTTCCTTCCCGCAGGCGCTGACTCGAGTGGCTGCAGAGGACGAGGTGGCTTCAAAGTCGGCTGCGGTGCCTGGAGGGAGTCTCCTGGAGTTGGAGCAGTACCACGCTGCGCAGAGCAGGAAGCTGCTGGTCCTGCAGCTCGTGGCCACGCTGTGTGAGAGCGTCTCGGACACCGTGTTCACAGACGTTGCTCAGGTTGGTCACGGCAAAGCCCTTGGGGGATTGGTGGCTGGGGCGCGTGGCAGACAGAGCTCTGGGCCACTGGGCTCTAAGGAGACAGTGGCTCTCAAACAGCTGGAAAAAGCTAAAGTGTCCCCAGAAAAAACAGTTTATTGGTTCAGTTGGAAGTGTCTCAACAAGACAGTGTCCTACGCAGTGCTGGCAGGAAGGACAGAGTCACCTGCAGAGACCGGAGGGAGCAGCCCAGCAGACATCTTTCTCTTGGTGTCCGTGGTTGCGTATTAAAAGCCAGGAGAGAAGTCTGTGTATTAATCAGCTTCTCATCTTTATTCTGAGCAAAATTTATTCCCAAGTTTAACAAAGCTTACAACGGTGAGTGCTTGCTGCCTGTCCACGGTGTCAGTGCCTGGTTTTTCTGACATGTCTCGGCAGCCACCTCCGGAAGCTGTGGTGGCCGGGCTGCCAGCCAGGCTGGCACGGCACGGCACTGCGTCCTGCTTGCCCCTTCTCTGCAATGAGGCCGTTTGGGACTTTTCTCTGGTTTCTGCCGCCGAGATGCCCACACCGAGCGGTGTGGCCGGTCATCAGGGTTGGCGTAACCATGCTCATGTGGTCAGCACTTGTCCATTTTGTCCTGGGCCGCCGCAAAATTTATTAAATACTGGAATTTCAAAAGCCAGCTGAGCCTTATTGATGCTGGTAGCAAAAAGGATTGTTAAAAGGTGGCACTTCTGAGCCCGCGCTGCAGCAGCACCGAAGGGGATCGGCTGCCCTGCGCCAGGCCAGGTTGGGAAGGCTGTTGGGCACCCAGGGCAGCACGGTATTCCCCAGCTGATCCGTGTATTTTAACTTCCTCATCGGATGTGGGTTTTGTTTTTGTTTTGGGTTTTGTTTTTTTTTTTAACTCTGTGACCTGGTTACGCAGTTAACTGTGACTGGCTTGAGCAGAGGCGGTCACAGCTAATGCAGGTTTCCTCACTTTTCTCTTTGGGACAAAGGAGTCTTTGTTGTGCGCTCTGCGGTGACAGAGGGGACGCAGCCGATGCCACTGCGGTGCTTGTCAGTGCAGCGCCCAGCGCTGCTTTGTCCTCACCTGCCTCTCCATCACACCCACGCACGCAGGACGTGCTCCGCTCCAGGGCCAGAAAGTCAGGATGGGAGATGGGGAAGGATTTTCCAGGTTTCTGGGTCCAGGCGTGAGTCTGGTATCAAAAGAAACAACCACCAGAAAAGAACCCCAGACAAAAAAGCCATTGTACTTCCACCTGGGGGTTGTATTTCAGGGAGGGCTCCCTCAGGCTGGGACAGCAATTGCGGAGGTGTTTTTAAGCCGGTTCCTCCGGGGCGTTTCTTCTTGCTGGGGGCATGCTGGAGCTGGCTTTGTGCTTAACAGGGTGGGAGCAAGGGGGATCCCTCTTCCCAAAGCCAGACCCTGGGACTGGCGGCAGCTGTGGCC
>VXBL01005524.1:45758-59408 GCA_013400195.1 Aramus guarauna
GGGGGGGGCGCCTGTCCCCCCCCCCCCCCCGCCCAGTTACATCTTATTTACCATTTCTGCCCCTCTCAACTGAGGTTCATGAGACTGACTTGATTTCCTTGATCCACCAAGGATGCTCTCCTCCTGCATGAGACAGAAACGTGCCCCAGGGGTTTCTTTTTCAAGCTTTTGTCCCCTTCCAGATTAAGGTGGGGTGTTTTTCCTTCTAGATTAGCTTTTGAAAAAAACAAAACCACTTTTTTTTTTTCTCAGTAGCTATCTACGGAAGGATTATTTATTCCTCATGTTCCTTTTTTTTTTTTTTTTTTTTACATTAAATATAATTCCACCCCGTTCAGCTTGTGTGTCACTGTTTTGTGAGAGCAGATGTTCTGACACTTGTTCTTACTTTCTTGCTGTTTGATGGCATTTGTTTTCTGGGCTAATCAGCCCAGAAGGTACCTAAACCTTTTCCGCAACCCCTCCCGGCCAGCCCCCCCACTCCCTGCAGAAGGGATGAGTTTAACAAAGCTGGCAGCGATCGCTTCTCCTGCTGATGAGGAAACACCGTTGCCTGCACCCACCGCCTGCGCCCCGGAGGCTGGAAATGTGGCGTTTGGTGCAATAGAACCTTATTGCCCTTGTAGTTTTGTTTTCCAAAATAGAAGTGAAATAGTTCCTCTTCTTTTGCAACACTCCTGTTACGCAGGAACGACCCCAATCCAGCCCCTTCCCAGCACGGCTGGGTTCCTGGGAGCTGCCGCAGCCGGTGAGCTCACCCAGAGCCACCGCGGTGCCAACGCAGCTGGCAAAGGCGTGGAGGAAATAAATTCACTCATTTCAAGGTCCGTTAGAAAAGCAGGAAGCCTGTGGGATCAAAGATATTGGTGCCAAGTGTCAAGAAGGCCGATGCCAGATGGGCAGGATCCTTACAGGCTTGGGGGGGACGAAAAAACCACCCGGTATTGTGAGAAAAATCACAAAATAAGTGACACACGCAGTAAATGGCCTGGCTGCGGTGTCGGCTGCCCGTGGGTGAATGGTGGTGACGCGGGGGAGCCGTGGGGCAGCCGGGCTGGGGCAGGAACTGGAGTTGGAGCTCGGGGCAGGGCTTGCTGGCTGGGAACGGCCGCGTCCTGGGGCAGGGAAGGGGCTGCGCTCTTCCCCAGCGCTTGCGGCATGATTTTTGTTGTAATGAAGTTTATCTGAGCTGCGCTAAACCCCTGCTCGATTCTGGCAGTTGCGGCCGTGCTGTGTGCCAGCAGCACCGGTGCCTTCCCAGAGCTGTGGGCTCCTCAGCCCTCGCTGTCTCTGCATCCGTTTGACTTTTCCAAGGCCAGGCCTTTCTCTAGCACCGTTCTGTGCGAACCCTTTGTGTTTCCCTGTTGCCACCACCCCGACCGTCCCTCTCAGACCCGGCCCAGTTGCTGGGAAACACGAAGGGTCCGTACGCAGTTGTGCCAGACGCAGGCTCGGGCCGGAGAAATACAAATAGGTGCAGAGACAGCGAGAGCAGAAGAGGACACGGCTCGGGGAGGGCACCCCGAGGGGGGCAGGGGTAGGCTCCTCGGTGCACCCCGGGGATCTCCCCCCACCCCTCACTGCTCTTCCCTGCGCTCTCCGCTGGCAGGTGGAAGAGTTCGTGGCAGCCACGCTGCAGCGGGCCTGCATCAGCCCGGCGCGGGGCCCTGGCGCGGCGGCGGAGGCGCAGACCCTCGCCATGGCCATGGGGCTCGTGGCCGCCATGCTCGGCGGAGCCGTCCAGGTGAGGGGGGCAAAGCCGGGGTGCCTGGCGGCTGCGGGGTGTGAAGAGGGGGGACACCGGGCACCCAGGGGGGGTGCAGCCAGTGCTCCGAGGTCTGGGTGAGCTAGGTTCCCTCTTCACGTATATGCATGTATATATATTATTGTTCCTCGGAGCAGTGCCAGGGCACCGGCCAAGGGTTTGATCTCAGCAGAGCACCCGTGATAGCTCAGTTATTTAATTTATAATCCAAAACCTGCTTCCAAGAAGGCGCTGACAGAGCAGCGCAGTCCCATACAGCGTCTTAAAAACCAACAGTCCATCCCCTGCATCCCCACATGTCCGCAGGCTCCATCTTCAGAGCACAACAGACTTCCCGGTGTTTGGTGAACTTACCGTTGTTGAAAATCCTCTATACAAACAGTACCCTGCCCCGACACCCCGTTAACCGGGGAGTGATCACACGTTTATTAGAGCTCTGCAATCACTCTGGCTTGCGCTTCCATCACTGAGCTGCCAGGGTTGCTTCATCCCCGGACTCGCCTAAAGGAAAATCCAACTGTTAATGGGAAAAGATAATTTATTGTGTCTTATTGCTAAATTCCTAACATTGGGAAAAGAACATTAGTTAGAGAAAACTTAAAACCAGAGTCTCCCGGCTCTTAACGGGCCCCCTCCCAGGCGAGCTCCTGCTCCGGCGTTAATGGGAGCAACTGGGCAGATTGTACGCCAAAGGTTTCGGAGGCAGCTGGAAAGCTGTTGGGTTCCAACGGCCAAGGGGTTTTTACAGTCATCAACAGCTCCCCAAAATCTCTGCTAATGCATCACTTTTCGGGTCTTACAGCCCGGATTTTGCTTCTGGGGTTAGCAGTTAAGTTCAATTTAGGGCAGAAACTTTCCCCCTTGGGTGCTGCAGCCTCAGGACAGGGGGACAGGTCGCAGCTGCCTTGCCTGGAGCTTCTCTGCAGGCAGGACTGAAGGCAGGACCGAAGGCAAGCCCCGCACGGCGCTGGCAGGATGGTGGGAGGGATGTGCCCAGCTCAGCCCCCGTGCTGAGCGCGAGGGTCCCACACTGACGCCGCTCTCCTTTGGGCTCTTGCCCTTCCCACCTTCTCCCATGGCTCGTGGGGTGGGGACGGAGGGCAGCTGGCACAGTGCTGCCGAGGGGGCTACGAAATGGCCTCTGGGGCTCATGGAGCTCTGGGCTGCCTGCCTGCCTTGCCAGGAGCATCCCGGGGCTCAAACCTCCGTTGCAGCGGTGCCAGCGCTGCTTCTCTCCCCCCCGCAGCTGCAATCCAGCGACTTCGCCGTGCTGAAGCGGTTGGTGCCGCTGCTGGAGGAGCTCTCCCGCACCTACCCCGAGCCCCGAGCCCAGGAGCTGGCAACGGACCTGCGCATTGCCATCTGCACCCATGGGGCCTTCCGCCCTGGCACTGTGGGTGCCGCTGCCGACGGCGTGCTGGGAAAGAAGCCGGTGCCGGGAGCGCAGAGCCCTGCCAGCATCCCTGGCGGAGCCCCAAGCCCTGGGGGTGGCTGCAGCAGCTCCATGGCTCCTAGCGAGAGGAGCGAAGAGCAGAGCACGTGCCACGAGCCCAGCGCCACGAGTCCCGCTCCAGCCCCGTGTGCCGACAGCCCGGCCCCGACTGGGCTCCAGGAGCTCCTGGTATCAGCCTACGACCCCCAGCCTCCCAGCCGGGCGGCTGCCCTGCGCCGCCTCGCCAGCCTGATCACACACCGGGACCCGGAGGCGCTTCAGCTTCAGGAGAAACTCCTCCAGGTACCAGGCTCCTTCCGTGGTCCCCATCCTGTGCTGCGGAGCTGGGGCTGAGCGTTCCATGGGGACGGTCCGTATGATGGGAGCCCTCCGACCTTGCCGTCACCATCGGTTGAAGGCTGCAGCATGCATGCGCTGCTGGCCCGGCACAGAGCCGCTGCCGACGGTGTTTCCCTCTCCTCGCAGGTGTTCCTGGAGAACGTGCAGCACGAGGACGCCTTCGTCTACCTCTCTGCCATCCAAGGTGAGCGGTGCCGCGGCAACGCCAGCGCTTCGCAGGAGAAGGTTTTGTGCTGGGGGGGGATTTGGGCAGCAAGAGCAAAGAGCAGCAGAGCTGCAGCCAGCCTGGGGCTCAGCATCTCCTGCCCTCCCGGACCACGTCTTTGTGCCGATCGGTCGAGCCTGGAGCTGCATCTTGGCTCTGTGCCGTGTTCCCAAAGCCGGCAGGCTTCGTCACCCAGTTGTGCTTTCTCAGTGGGTAATTAGTTCATTTACTCTCTGACTTAATTGCTGATCTGCACAGACCACAAGTGCCTCCTCCATCGAGCCCTCGGCAGGTTCATGTGTGGGGTGTCCCCCGGGAGGACAGCCAGATCACCGTCCCTGTGCCGGGCCCGTGCCGTCAGCCTGGGGCTGCGGTTTCAGCAGTGTGGGCGCAGCCCCGGCCCTGCACCCGGCTGACGATTTGGCTCGCTGGCCTGTTCGGCTGAGGCTGGCAGAGGAGCCGGAGCCGTGGGGACCCTCTGGTGCTCCCTCGGTGCTCTGCCACGACCATCCCCATGGTGACTACCAACCGGTGCTGGCCAGCCATGTGGACGTGCAACCACAGCAGCTTTCTCCGGGTCGGTTCCCTGATCCATCTCATGGCTCACAAATTGCTGTCCCCGCTGAGGGGGGAAGCAGCAGCAGCAGGCACGCACCCGGCCCCGGCGCTGGTCTGGCCGTGCAGGCAGGAGGTGGGGAGCAGGCAGCGGGCTGGCAGGAGAGCAGCGTGCCCTTCACCCCACACTGGGCTGCTGCTGGGGGCACCCAGGGCCACTGCCACTCACCCCGCTTCCTGGGATACCCTCGGGTCCGTGCTTGCTCCGGCACACTCGGCGCAACCCCGTGGCACCAGGCTTCCCATCCGGATTTGCAGGCAGATGCCTCCACCCCCGGATGACCCAGGTGCCCTGTGCGACCGCTGTGCTGGCAGGTCACAGAGCGCCGGGTGCTCGGAAGGGAGGTGCCGTTCCCATGACCCGAAGCAATACCGGCGCCGCCGGGAGCCTCGGCTGCTGTTGGGCAGGTAACCTTCGGCGGCAGCTGGAAAAGGAGCTTATCACTCTGCTTCCCTCTACCTGTACGGTCTTGAGCGGGACGGGTTCGTCCTTGCCCTGCCAGTGAAACACAAACGCTTCAACCGTCCCCGGGTGATTAATGCACCCTGTGCAGCTGCCTCCACGTTTCGCAGCCTGGCTGCGGTTGTGATTAACCCTGACGCGGTTCCTTGCGGTGGTGATTCACCCAACCCGCGCTGCCCCGCCAGCAGCACCTGCGGCGTGCCGTGCGCGGTGCTGGCAACTCTGTCAGGCGGGTTGCCCGCTGCTCCGGTCGGGCTCCCTGCCACAGCAGCAAGGTTTGGCCACCAGCCGGCCGTGCCGGTGCCAGGACCAGAGCCGGCTGTCGCGGCTGGGTATCACAGAGCCGGGCTCCGGCGAGGTGATGCCAGAGAAGAGGTCGCTGCCCCGCTGGATGTGCCCGGGCTTGTGGAGGGTAACCCACGCCGGGCGCCATGCGATAACCGGGGAACGGGGTTGGAGGTGAAGGCGGCTGCTCCTGGAGGGCAGAGGAGCTGGGGCTTGCCCTGACTCAGCGCTTGGCACTGCCGGGGCAGCCTCTGCCGTCACCCTTTCCCTGGAGGGCAGCTGCCTTTCCCCATCGGAGAGGCACCCGCCGCCTGGGGAGCCCG
This sequence comes from Aramus guarauna, assembly GCA_013400195.1. NCBI lineage: Eukaryota > Metazoa > Chordata > Aves > Gruiformes > Aramidae > Aramus > Aramus guarauna. The sequence continues at coordinate 51,207 of VXBL01005524.1, forward strand.
GCGCTGCCAGAGTCCTGCCTGGCGCTTGCCCCCAGCCTGCACCTCTATAGGGGTGGCAAGGCCAGCGCAGCCCCATGGCGTAGCCCGGCACACGTCCCGCGTCCGGAGACTGAGCCCTTCTCATCCCGGGGCACTCATCAGGCGCGGGACACAACTGGGCTCTGGCTCCCAGCCTGGCCAGGCAAACCCGGGGAGGTCGTGGTGCTCCGGTGGGGACAAGGACACACCAGCAGCGTGTGCCTGATGGCTGGGAGCTGGGAGCAGCGACCAGACACTGCGCCTGAGCATCATCTGCGGTACCCGGCTGCCCCAGCGCTGGGCCAGCCTGAGACACGGCACGCTGTGTCCGATGGCCGGCATGCCGAGCCAACGCTTGGTCGCTGAACGTGAACCAGCAGCAATTAGTGGGCATCTGCCACCAACTGCTAAATTATTTATTTTTCAGCTTGGCACCCAACTGGTGCCAGCGCTGGGCTGCCCCAGTGCTGCGGCTTTGTGCAGAGGGGCTGCGGGATGTACCGTGGTGCAGGGGGACCCACAAGGGTACCGGGGTGGCACAGCCGAGGGCGGTGGAACGTGCCACCCTTGAGCCTGGCCCTGACCCGCATTTTCCTCTCTCTCTCTCTCAGGCGTTGCCTTGCTTTCCAGCGAGTACCCGGAGCGGATCCTGCCTGTCTTGCTGGCACAGTACGGGTGCCCGGTGCGGGGCACGGAGGACGCTGCAGCTGCCGTCACCAGGATGAAGCTGGGCGAGGTGCTGATGCGGGTCACCCGGGCACTGGGTGAGTCCGCAGCCATGTCCATGGGCATGGCAACGCTGGCCGCGGCCGGCAGCCACAGCTCCCATGGCCCCAACCGCAGGGAGTCAGAAGCCAAAGGGTGGTTGACTGGGGTTTGCCAGTGGGCAATGAGCCCGCCAGGAGCCCACTGTACCCTCAGCCGGCGGTGCTGGGCTCGGAGGCTGTTGGGAAGCGCCCGGACACGCAGGGCTGGGGGGTGGGAGCTGGATGAGGCCTTTCCGGCAGCCACTGTTGGGACACGTCCTAAAACGCCTCATCTCATTCCCTGGCAGAGGCCAGGCCAGCAAGAGCAGGCGGCCGGAGCTCTCTGCTGCCGGGGCAGCCGGGTGGGGGTCCCCAGTCTTTGGACGGGCACTTTGTTCCCCGGTCGGCCACGGCAGAGCCACGTCCCCCTGCAGAGCTCAGACCGCCGATCCCTGGGGCCTGTGCCGTGTGCTGGCTGCCTGGCCTGCCGGAGCTCTCCTCCGGACGCTGCGGTGTCCCCTGGCCGCGGTGACATCCCCGGGCTGTGCTGGCTGCAGGCATCGTGTTGGGGCCGGCGGTCCCTGGGCTGGGTCGTGCCACTGCCCTGCCCCGCTGCCGGGATGGGGACGGGGCACCCTCCGGGTGGGCAACCCTGTCATCTCCCCGTGGAGCTCCAGCGAGTGGTGCGAGGGGCAGCGGAGCCGCTCGGCCTCTGCGGGGCCCCGGGCATTGTCCGCACGGCCAGCCCTCGCCTTGCCCGGCACCGCAGCTGCATCGCGCTGGGTTTCCCTCAGCAGCTGCCCACGGCAGGGCTGGCAGCGGGACGGTGGGCACGGCCTCCGCTGCGGCTCTCTCCTCTCTCTGTGGTGCCTCTGCCGCGGGCAGCGACTCTGGCGCGTCCTGGCTCGCCTGGGTATTTATAGAACAAATTGCACGAAGTTGTTTTTGTTGCAAAGCTTCAGGATTCAAGAGCGAGGATTTACCCGGTGCTTCCAGCAGCGCTCTGCTCTGTGCAGCAGCGGTTTGGAGCTCTCCCGCTGCAGCCTGGGGACCGCCATGCCTCCCTCCTGCCCTATCCCTGTCCCTGCCCAGTGGCTGCCCGCCATCCCACTGGAGCGGCTCTTTTCCCATCCGGGAGGGGATTTTGCAGCAGGCGCCTGTCGCCTGGCAAACAGCCGGCGTGGGCAGCGTGGCTGGAAACCTGCGGCAGCCGCGTCCCAAGCGCGCGGGGCCGTTCCTCAGCCTGCAGCAGCGGGGCCGAGGGTCCGTGGAGACCTCGCACCGACCCAGTTAGCTTTCCCTGCAAACCCATTAACTCTGCTCTGGGTGCGCCATGGCAGACCTTTTCCCCTCTCTGTCAGGGAGCACGTGCCTTGCTCGCTGCGGGCAGGGAAACGCTCTGTGCTCTTTCTGTGGCTGGTGTGCCATTGCCTTCAGAGGGGATGCGTTGTGCTCGGAGCATCCGGCTCGGAGCACCAGCTCCCGGGGTGCAAGCACGGAGCAGACTGCGTTCCCGCGGCAGCGTGGCCATCCTGGGCGTCACGGTGCTGCCCCAAGCTCTCCCACCCTGTGCTGCGCCTTCCGTCCCTGCCCCTCGGAGCGCGCAGTGTGCTAGTAACGGGGATGGCTGTGCCAGAGGAGTGACTCTACGACAGGACGGTTGTACGGAAGGACCCGGCTGCCTGCCGCCTTGCCTGTTCCTGCCCAGCTCTTGGCCACGGCATGCAGTGTTTCCCCTCCTCGCACACGGCGGGTGCTACCAGAGTGGTGCCCACAGGGCTTATTCCCATCCCCGCATCCCAGGGCATCCTGGAGCATCCCACTGCCTCCAGCGGCTGCAGGACACCAGTGTCTGAGGGGCTTCCAGAGCTCGGGAGAGCTGGGAAACCACGGAGCTGGCGGGCTGGCGAGCCTGCCAGAGCTTCCTCCTTTCCTCCATTGCTCCCGGTGGGAGCTGTGCTCGCGCCACGGGACGTGCGGCCGCCAGCCCAGGGCGCCTCTCGCGCTGGGTGATTGCTCATGCCAGTCACGGGCTCTGCACGCCGACCTCTAATTAGGCGGCTCACACATCCGCGGCGCCTCCATGTGCTAATTGGGGTGGGGGGTTGTGTGGCTGAATTACGTGAGAATTCGGGCTTCACGCTTCGTTTCTGCGCGCTGTCTCTTCCGTCACCTCGGAGCAGCCGGGGGGATGTGGGATGCGCCCAGCGGCCCCAGACAAAGCTCTTTGCCGGGGGGTGTGCGCTGCTGGGGGGGTGCGCTGCTGGGGTTTGCCGGCGTCCCAGGGGACCGCACTGTGGCATCCTCGTCTCCGGCACTACAGGCTCCGTCTGTGCCTCGCGCAGAGCTGTGCTTGAGTCCCCGTGCTGGGCACAAGCCACGCTCCAGATGTTGCATCCAGCTGTTCAGCGGTGCTGCAACTGTGGGAGGGGGGTCCCGATCCGGTTGCTCCGGATGGAGCCGGGGCTTTGGCAGGAAGGGGCTGTGGGTTTTTCCTCGCCCCGTGACGTGCCGCTCCGCTCTCTCTTGCAGGGGACATGGTGTTCCAGCACCGGGAGCCACTGGTGCAGGCCTTCCTGCAGGGCGCGCGGGATCCCGACGGCACGCTGCGGGCCAGCAGCCTCTCCAACCTGGGCGAGCTCTGCCAGCACCTCGGCTTTCAGCTGGGCTCCATCATCCAAGAGGTACCGGCTTCGCGTCAGCACTGCCGGCCCCTTCCCTGCATCCTTGCCTGGGGAGCGCGGGACCGTCGCTTGTTAACGAGAGCGGTTCGTTAGCAGATGGCACGGCTGCCGAGTGTTCACTGCTGAGGGGACAACAGCCTGGGGTTTCCATAAAGGACACGACTGATATTCGCTGATAGCGGAGAGTATAAAATTCATTGGGCCTGAAGCAAACGCTCAGGAAATTCTAGCCGTGATTTTTAGGGCTAAAAGCTTTATAATCAGCTGAAGACGTCGCTGGCGCAGGGAAGCGATAGCCTAAGGAAACACAGCGGTGCCTGCTCCACCCCTGGCAGTCCTGCTGCAGGACCTGGGGGCAGTTAGCACCTGCCAGCGGCACCTCCTCCCTCTTCATGAGACCTCCTCGCCCTTCCCCTTATCACCAGGCAGGCGATGGTTGGGGGGTGCCTGGCCCTCTCCCCCCGCTGCCCTGGAGCTGTGCCCCCGCGGACACCGGCACTTCGGCCCCCGGTGCCTCCCGGAGCAGGAGGGACGTCAGGAGACGTCAGGGATGTGACGCTCTTCCCCGGGTCCCCGCTCGCAGCCGCTCGGCATCGGTGGGGTACCGGCGGCGTTTGACGAGATGCCAATGCACCACACGCAGCTATTTCGGGAACACGCTAGCTCTGCTAATTCTCCCGGCTGTCACTGCCAGGGGTTTAATTAGGTTCCTTCGACTCTGCCTGCTTTTTATAAAGCTTTCCAGGCCCCCGAGAGAGGGAGGGCTGCTCAAGGCCCTGCGCCCCGCAAAAAGCCGATCCCCCCAGTTGGCTGCTCGGCAGGGGAACACGCGGCTGCCCCAGGCTGAGCGCAGGGGTCCATCCTCATCCTCCAGCCCCAGCCCACCGAGGGACATCAGTCCGGCTGCTCTGTCAGGTCCCCCTGCGTTCCCCTGCTGATGCTCCCCCCACCTTGTCCTCGCAGGTCACCAACTGCTTGACGGCCGTAGCCAAGACAGACCCCGAGGCGGAGGTACGAAGAGCCGCCGTGCACGTGGTGGTGCTGCTGCTGCGGGGGCTCAGCGAGAAGGCCACCGAGGTGGGTCACCTCCCCGTCCGTCCCGGGGGCAGGGGCACCCCCCGCCAGGCTCCTGGGCACCCCCGGGCACCGGCACGGTGCTCCTCAGAGACAGCCCCTGCCCCACGGGGGCTGCAGGGCTCCTTCCCCATCCCCTGGGGTCAGGACCTCCGGCTTGTGCCTCCCCCACCAAAGGGCTCCTTCAGCGCCGGAGCGAGGGGACTTCACCAGGGCGTCCCTCTGAACTGCGGGGCAGTGCCAGGCCGTGCCGCGGGGCAGTGCCAGCTCTCGGGAGCCGTGGGAGTTGTTCGTCACTGATTTGACTTGGAAATGCCCAGTTTTTCCATGGGGAGCGGCCTCCCTCCCCGCTTCCCAGCAAGGAGCGTGTGGGAACTCGGCTCCCTTGGAGGAAACGGCCGGTTCCCAGTGGGAACACCCGCAGCGGGGATCTCAGCTTCCCCTCGTACCCCACGCCGGAGAGACGCTGCGCTGCCGACGTTTGGGGAAACTGAGTCACAGGAGTGCCGGGGCTTGCGCCTGAGGCAGTGTGGTGGTGGTGGTGCCGCCATGTCCTGGCACCGGCAGCGCCAGTGGAAGGGGCAGCACCGCGCCTGCCGGGGCACGCTGAGGGTTGTGTTTCGGGTTGTTGTGGGTGCGGGCGAGACGCCAGCAAGTGCTGATGGTTCTGCCCGCTCTGCCCAGGTGCTGCGGGACGTCCTGCGGGACCTCTACCGCCTGCTGAAGCACGTGGTGGCGACGGAGCCCGACGGCGCAACGGTGCTGCACGCCCAGCTGGCGCTGGAGGAGCTGGACGCGGTGATGAGGAGGGTCCTCTTCCCCCCCCAGACACTGGAGAAGAAGATCGTGGTGCTGCCATAGTGGGGCTGGGGCCCCAGAAACAAACTGTTCCTGCGCCGGTGCCGGGGCCAAGCGGCTCCCCGAGGGGAAGGGCTCGCTGTGCCACCGGGACGCTGCCGGCGGGTGCCAGCCGGGGAGGAAACCACAGCCTGGGGAGGGCAGTTGGTCACCCCTGGGCTCCCCACGGCCAGGGCGGGGGGTCCTCGCTGGGACGAGGTGGGGGATTAAATGCAGATGTGCTCAGCCCTGCGCCCGTGACATCTCTGGGAGCCGCGCGAAGCCCCTGGGTGCCACCGTGGCCGTGTCCCGGCCGGTGGCTGGGCCGTGCTCACCCTCACGAGCTTGGGGTGGTGGCAGTGGCACAAGCCCTGGAGAGCCCCTGGCTCCCCGTGGGAGGGTGGGCGTCAGCCCCCAGGGCCGGCCCTGGGCTGGGGGAGCCGATGGGGCTGGTGCCTCGGGCTCCTGCGTGGCCAACTGGCACCGGGTGCCGTGATGGCCCCAGGGGGGAGCAGGGGTGGGGGGGGAGGCTCTGCTGCCTGCACCCCCCGGCATGGGCAGCGCACCCCCGGCCCTGCCTGCCCCTCCCTCGCCACCGCGCTCACACCGCGGGGCTGCTGGAGGGTCCGGGCACTGCCAAGCTGGCCGGCAGCTCTCGCACACTTGCACACTCACTGCCGGGCGCCCATGGGCGTGGAGGGAGCCTTTTGGGGTGCCAGCCCCGGGCGAGGGGACGGTCTCTGGGGGCAGCAGCTGGCCAGATTTAGCCCAACCCGAGTGATTTTCGGGGGGAGGGCAGAGGGGAATGGAGCCAGTGTTGCCGAGCCCCTGCCCTACCGCCGCCGTGGGGCTGCGCTGGGGACCCGTCCCCCTCCGTGGTGCCCCTGGGGAAGGCCCTGCCGCGGCACTGCTGGCCCTGTGCCCGTTCCCGGAGTCTCCCTCACCGTGCGGTCTGAGGATGGGGCCCTTCTGCCGCGGCACTGCCATGCCAGGGCTGCCGCGTGTGCCGCGAGGGAGCCCAGGGGCTGCGGGACCCTGCAGGGTGCCTGGCCGGGACCACCCGCTTGCCACCGCGTGCTCGGGGACATCCCAGCGTCGGGGTCACCCCTGTCCCTCTGGCCAGGGCAGCTCCCATGGGTGCTGCAGCACCGCGCGCCCCGCTCCTGTGCCGGGAGCTGCCGTGCACCCCCCGGGCGGGGGGAGCAGGGATGGGGATGGGGGGGTGGTGGGGTCACAGCAGAGCCCTTGGGGACCCGGCCTGGAGCCCCCCTTGCCGGGCAGCCCCCTCGCACCGGGCAGCCCCTGGCCCCGCTGTGCGCAGCCCCGAGTACCCGTTTCCTGGCTGCCCTGTGCCGTGTCGTGCCGGATAGCGTGAGGGGCCCAGCACCCCCCTTCCCTGCAAGGTTGGGGGTGCCGGGCTGTGTCTCCACCTCCCAGCAAAGCCGCCTGCGCCGGGCCCACACCTCACTGTGCCGTGCCGTGCCGTGCCGCTCGGACGGGTGTGCACGGGCAGCGGGGAGCGCATTGTCCTCGCCAGAGAGCGGCGGCGGCCGAGCGCTCCTCCTCGCTCTTACTGCCGCCAGCCTGCGCCGGTGCCGGTGCCGGGCTGCGGGCACACGCTGGGATGCTGCCGTACCGGCTGTGCCGCCCCAGGGCCTGCTGCGAGCGGCAGAGGACAGGTTTTGAATGAAAAGTCTCTTTTGATGCCGCTGGCCGGGCGCTGGCCGTCCGTCCTGCCGCGGGGAACAAGGAGGCGGCTGTGCCGGAGGAGGAGGGAGTTTGGTTTCCACCTTGGGCAGCGCTCCTGTGGCCAGCCGCCGGCCAGCAGCGGGGAGAGGCGCCCGGCAGCCGCCGGCACACCGGAAGGTAAGGGGCTGTGGGGCAACCCCGGGGCTGGGTCCCTGCTGAGGGGCACGGGGAGGGCTGCTGGGTGGGGACGTGCTGCCCCCGTCCCCCTCCCCGCAGACGGGCACCTGCACCCACGGGGACCCCGGTGCGCCCGGCAGCACGGCAGCAGTGGCACAGGCACGACCGCGCCGGGTCCGGCCGCACCCGCAGGGTTTCGCACCTCCACGCCCCGCCACTGCTGGGCTCAGCCGGGCCACGTGGGAGCCCCACCGGCGGTGCCGAGGGTCCCGGCGCATCCCCACCCCGTCCCCGCTGCCCGCGGTTCCTCGCCACGAACGCGGGCGCTGCTCTGGCACCCGCGGTGGGGGGTTCCTGGCCGGCGTCACCGCGGTGCCTGGGGCTTCGGCCGAGGGCACCCACCCGGCTGGGTCAGCGCCACCTCCCAGCCCAGCGGGACACGATGGCCCGTGTCAGGGTGGGGAACCCAAAAGTGCTGGATTTGAGCCCAAAGCTGTGTGCGGCTGCAGCTCCTCTGGACTCGGCACGATCCCTCGTGGGGCCGGTTGTCCCCTGCCGTGGGCCCGGCACGGGGACACCGTGTGTGACCAGCACGGGGTTGTTGTCCCCAGGGGCCACGGGGACCGGGGGACACGGCGGGGCAGGCCTGGGCACCCAGGCGGCTGGTAGCCACGGGGGAACGCGGTGACACGGGGAGGTGACACGTGGGCCACGTGTGGGTGTCACGAGTGGGGCCCCACGAGTGGGGTGGCCCCGGGGGACGCCGTGGTGGCCCCGGGTGTCCCACACTTCCCCGGGTGATGAGCCGTGGCCGGTCCGGTGCGGCGCTGTGCCGGTGCTCGTGGCACCCACCGGGAGATGCCGGTGCCGGGAGACGCCGATGCCGGCGATCGCTCCCGCAGTGCGGGGCTGGGGCCGGTGCCAGGTGCTGCCGGTGCCGGGCGGGTCCCCGCGGGCTGCGGGCGGTGCCGGTGCCG
>VXBL01005526.1:30387-53181 GCA_013400195.1 Aramus guarauna
CCTGTCCCGCCCTGTCGTACCCCCCTCCTGCGACTTCCCCGGCCCCGGGTGCTGACACCGCGCCCCTCCGTGGCAGGGCCTTTGCGGTGAACACCCCCCGCAGAGCTGGCGCGGCTGGCTTACCTTCACGGCGCTGCCAAGGGGCTGTTCCTCTTCAAAAACCAAAATCGAGCCCTTCATCGACGTAAAACCCCGGAGTGACCCGAGCGGGAGCGGCTGCAGTGGCAGGTACCGCTGCACGAGGCCTTAAAGCGCTTTCTCTGCCCCGGCTGAGGAGCTTGAGGCACCCGAGCGGTTGCAGGAGCGTGTTTCCCCTCGGAGCGTGAGCTGTGGGCTGAGCCCTGCGGCCCCCGCGGCGCGCGGGCGCTCCGCAGGATTCGGTGCGTGGTGGCAGAGGCACCGCAGGGTCGTGAGCCGTGTGTGTGCTGGGGGGTCGGGGTGCTGGTCCTGCTCGGCCGTGCGCCCCTGCCGATCACAAACGTGTCTTTGCCGCTCGTTTAGTCTTTGTGTTGTTTTTCTCCTTTCGCATTGCATCAGTCATGGAGAAGTTTGGCATGAACTTTGGAGGTGGCCCAAGTAAAAAAGATCTTCTAGAGACTATTGAATCGCAGAAGCAGCAGCTTCTTCGGTACCAGGTTCGGCTGAAGGATGTCGTCAGAGCCTACAAGAGCCTACTCAAAGAGAAGGAAGCCTTGGAAGCCAGCTTGAAAGTATTGTCCGTGTCTCATGAGGCAGATATTGGCTTGAGCGGTGCTCAGCCTGCGTCTGTGGCTAGCTCCGGCTCTTCCTTTGCCGATTCTGCTGACGACAGGAGCTCGGTTCACAGTGAAGACAGTGTGGGGACAGCTACCAGTGCAGACACTGCTGCCAGTCTGGCCAGTACCAAGGGTGAACCAGGGCCTGAGGATGATAAGCCTGCAGCCGCCGCTTCCTCTCTCAAATCGGAAGAGACGAGCGGTTCAGAGAGCGGCATCAGCACGAGCAGCGGGGATGTGTCCTCTGCTGGTACTGAGGCTGATAAAAGAGTGCTCCAGCTGAAGACCCAGTTGGCCACCTTGACCAGTGCTCTGTCAACAGTCACACAAGAGAAGTCCCGCATGGAAGCCTCATACCAAGCAGACAAGAAGAAGATGAAGCAGGACCTGGATGATGTCGTTAAGAAAGCAGAGGACGAGACTGAGAAGTTGGAGACAGAGCTGAAGTATGTCCAGGAACAGCTCGCCGAGACCAAAGCCCGTCTGATCACGCAGCAGCATGACCGAGCCCAAGAACAGAGTGACCACGCTGTTATGCTGCGAGAGCTACAGAAGCTGCTGCAGAGCGAGAGGACTTTGCGCCAGGATGCGGAGCTGAAGCTGGAGGAGACCAGGGAGGCGTTGGCCGGGAGGGCGTGCATGGCTGACCGCGCCGAGGGGTACGAGCTGCAGATCAAGCAGCTGAGCCAGGAGGTGGAAAACCTGAAGAGAGAGCTGCAAGCTGTCCAGGAGGAGAACAACAAGCCAGACCCCCGGATACGGGATCTGCAGGAGGAGATGGCCAGCGTTAAGAACCACTTCCAAGTGCAGCTGCTGCAGGAGATGAGGAAGGTAATTCCCTGTCTGGGCCCTGGAGCGGCTCGCTCTGGGATGTATCAGCAGCGATTGGGGCAGGGTGCGAGGCTGCAGGAGCACAAATTCCCCTTCCCAGTCCTGCCGAGGTTTGAAATGAATGAGAGCACAATGGCTTTGATGGGATGATACTGCCTAGGAAAATAAAAGCTGTTTGTGATACAGCGTATAAGTCGTTCGTCAGGGGGTGGTGACCATTGAATTTGGGAGGACCTTGGAGGTGATTACATGGTGACTGTCCTCCACGGTGTCCCTTGGTTCACGTTACCGTCTGGTGTGAGAGTGGCTGGGCTTGGGAGGAGAGACCTTTTCCCTGACCCACTCTGGCAATGAGTGTGGTCTGGTCTCATAAAGTCTGCACGTGCAATGCAAGGTACAATTCCAGGAGCTCTTAAAAAGGAAATAACTTCTCGCTAACCTTCTTCAGTGGAGCTGGGAGTGCTCTAGGGAAGGCAGAAAGGTAAATACAGGAGAAAGGCTCTAGCCGGTGTGCGTGCAGGGGGAGAGCGAAGAGCCAGAAAGGGGGATGTGGTAGAAAGGAGGAACCTGTGTAACTGTGGGCTGTGGGGCAGTGTGCTCCGGGGCTGGCATCGGGGTAACCGAATTTGTTTCTGGAAACACTCTGGAATAGATCTTCCTTATCTCCTTGCAGTCTGGAACAAGTTTTCTTCTTTCTAATCTGTAGCATCAGGCTGATGTAATGCGATTCGCCCCTTTTTGGAAGTGGCCTCTAACAGCTTCTCTCTGACAGAGGTGGAGGTTCACAGTGGCAGTTGTCAAGTGCTGCCATTGTCCACAGGACTTATTAGTCAGTCTGATCTCAACGGGTGTAAAAGCTGTGAACACCAGGAGTTTGCTGTAGCTACTCAGAAACCACTGAGTTATAGGAATATCAATGCAGCAAAGCATAGCATTTAAGAAAATTGCAGTTAGGTGTAGGGAGGCTTTAGAGCACACATGTTTTAAAAAAATCCTGTAGCAGATTGTGACGTGAGTTTGCTGCTTCCCACCCCCTTGCACGCCTACAGCAGCGCTGTGATAGTGCTGGTAATGGGAACTCTGCAGAGCAGGGAACAAAAGCAAAAATGCTTTTAGTTTATTTTATCGCCAGATAAACAAAAAGGCACGTCAGTGTGGTGGCTTGTGTAGGATCCTAGGGGAAAGGATGGCCCCGCACTTGTGTGGAGTTCAGCAGAGCAGAATTAAGCCCCCGTGTAAACCTCCTGCCCAGCGTGCTGAGCGAATCTAACCCTGCCGTGTCTCTCTGCTCTCAGACTGCACAGGCAGAGGAGCAGCTCCGCCAGCACGCCCAGATGGAGGAGCGGCGAGTGGCCGACTTGGAGGGCCAAGTCTCCGAAGTGTCAGAACTACTTGGCACGTACGAAAAAGCCAAGCAGAAAGACCAAGTGGTCATTCAGAAGCTAAAGGACCGCATCGTACAGTTGGACCTGGAGAACAAAACCCTGGCCATCGCTGCCTCCAGCCGATCCCCTCTTGATATTCACGTAGAAGAAGCCAATCTTGATGTTAATGTTCTAAAGGATAAAATGGAGAAGCTGAAGAAGCTCTTGCAGGCAGCAGCTAAGAAGAGTCAACCCACTCTGGACGTCGAGAAGCTGTGTGAGCTGGAGCTGCCGAAGGGCACTGAGGCTGGGGATGGTGAGAAGGCCACAGCTCTCTACTACCAGCAGGAGCTGAAGCAGCTGAAGGAAGAGTTTGAAAGGTACAAGATGAGGGCACAAGTGGTTCTCAAGAACAAGTCAGCCAAAGACGGCAATCTGGCTAAAGAACTGGAGGAAGCTCAAGAGCAGCTGGCTGACCTGAAAGAGAAATACATTGTGCTTCAGCTCTCCTCCGATGAAATGGAGAAGCAGCACCAGCAAGACATGGAAGCCAAGAAGCAAGAGCTGTTCCAGCTGCAGCAAATTCATAGGCAGGAATTAGAGCGATGCCAGCTGGACTACAGGGAACGGGCACTGAAGCTGGAGGAGGAGATGCACAAGCAGCGGGACCGAGCACTGGCAGTGCTGGCAGAAAAGGACCAGGAGCTGGAGCAGCTGAGATCTGTCACGCTGCCTTATGGGCTTCAGGGATCCAAAAACTACCTGGCACCAGGGACCGACCTTACTGGCAACGACTCACCAGGTAACGAGGCCTCAGACGTTCTCCCCCAGGCCCTTCATCTCTCCGCTGCCAGTGAGCCCACCTTCTTCTTGTATGCAGAGCAGCTGGCTCGCAAAGAAGTGGAAATTGTAGCGCTGAGGAAGCAGAAGCACAAGCTGGAAATGCAAGTTCACCAGCTCCAGGAGAAAATCTTGGTTGAGGAGGAGAAGCACCGGGAAGAGGTATCCGCACTTCAAAGTGAAATCGAGAAGAACTTCCGAGATAAGAGCAGAGAGGGAGCCAACCTGGAATACCTCAAGAACATTGTCTATAGATTTTTGACGCTGCCGGATTCTCTTGGTCGCCAGCAGACTCTAACTGCCATATTGACTATTCTGCATTTCAGCCCAGAAGAAAAGCAAGCTATTACAAAACAGTCAGCGTACAGCAGCTGGTGGCTTTCTGGGAAGAGATGAGTTGGTAGCTTCTATTCCTAACTGCTTTTGCACAGTGACACGTTTCTGATTATTAACAAAGACCACTTCACTTGTGGTGAAGCCATGCGATGCAGCAGGGAGCTTTCAGCAAAGAATTGGACTTAAACTAGTGCTCTTAGCACTAATTTCAAGTAGAATTGTGCCAACTATTCCAGTAGGATCACAGCGCTCCCTTGCTCTGTCGTGTGAGAATTTGCTCCAAGTTGGAACTTGATTTAAAAAAAAAAAAAGAAAATTGAAGATACTGATTCTTTTTTAAACACCATTTAAAAAAAACCTACCTGTCAGGCGTAGGGTGAGGAGCTCTGTTAGAGTGGAACTTGCTTGTATCTTCAAACACCAGACAGCTTGTGACTCAAAAGATTTAAAGGCAGGGGGGAGCACTTAGCACAGTGCTAAAATAACATAAGACAAAGAGCTGAAAGTCTGCAAGGGTGAGTCTTAACTACCAGCATCATCCAAATGCAGAAAATCTTGAGCAATTGCTCAAAAGTGTGGGCTGTTTTTTTGGTGGGGGGGTTTTTTGGTTGTTTTTTTTTTTTGTTACCTAGAGCCAAATTGACAGCAGTGGATCCAGCAGCTCCTCGCAGCACTGGGACCATCCGATGGCACAGTGTGTTACGGTGTGCTCTGGTTACCGACCAGGGAGTCTCTCTGCAGTTGTCTGTGTTTCCCAGGAAGGAGGAAAGCTATCCTGAGCGTTGGCCTGAGCCCATGTACCTGCAGTGGTGCAGGCAGCGATTCCCCACCAGTGTCAAACCAGCAGGTGCTTTTAGAGCACGTACCTGAGTTGTCTGACCCTGTTTGAGGTGGGAACCAGGGCATTGCAGAAAGCAAACTGAGGAAAGGCCGAAATAGGCACTTTGACCCTTCACCGGTCATTTTCTGAGCGTTTGGGAGGTTTGGTGAAGTTTTGGATGTTCCGCAGTGTTGGTTTTAGAAGCAAGGCCTTGCTCCTGCTGGGATAGAAGCAGCAAGCAGCTGCGAGGGGCAGAAGATACCAGCTCTGGTGGCAATGTGTGCCCTGGGCTTGCAGCAGACACTGAGGACGAAGGCCTGACGGTTGCTGCATAGACCTTGAAGTTCTTGGGCAACTTCCTTGCAAATTGGTGAGCGTGGCAGGAAGGAAGCCAAACCATTTTGAAACACCTCTGGCTTTGGTGGACGGCTGTAAGCTCCGTGCTGGCATTCCTGCGTTCTGCAGCTGTGCTCCAGATCTGCCGGCTCCTGGCCGCTTTAACCCAGAACGACTGAAAGCCCTGACTGGGTGAGGAGGTGGCTGTAGCGTGCGTTTCACAAACGGTTGCAAGACTAAAACCAGAGCCTGTGTTTTGGACATTAGTGGCGAGGGGCAGCTGGCAGGCTCGGCGCGAGGCCAGCGCTGGCACGAGCAAACTCCTCTGCCGCGGTGGGAACCTGACGTTCCTTGTGTTGTGAGCTCCGCGCTCGAGTGCCTTGAGAACCGACCGGCTGGAGAAGGGAACGCGCCGTTTCACCCTCAAAGCCCGTGTTGGCTCTGGTGGGAGGGCTGGGGTAGTGGCTGGCCTTACCCTGTTGCCTTCCCTTCGCCTTCCGTCTCCCCGCTGCCAGGCTGATGGTGGAGACCAGGGAAGCAGCTGCCTGTCTGGAGGTACAGGCTGGGTGCCTGGGGATCTCCCCCCCTCCCCGAGCCCGTGGGTGCTGGGGCCACTAGAGGGCACCCACCAGTTGCCCAGTCCCCGGGGACAGGGACCCCGGGGTGCTGCAGCACTGCCAGGGCCTGCTCCCCCGGGACAGGACCTGGCTCTGGAAAGCAACAGGGAAGGAAAGCAGCAAGGTGCCACGAGAGGGCTGGGCTCGGCAATGCTGCGCCTCGGGGCAGCTCACATGGGGGCTTTGGGCTCTGCGGGGGTTCTGTGGGGTCGGCAGGGCGGGTTTCTCTGTCCAAAACGTGGTCTGCTGCGGTGAGCTGCTCCTGAGGCCTGGGGCAGGGCGACGGTGCTTTCTGTCATGAAGGGTACGCAAAGTTAGGAGAAAAAAAAAAAGTGTGCTTATTGTGTGTCCGGTGCTGCCTGTTGGCATTAAGTTACCCCAAATGGGAAGGAGCATCTCTGTGAGGCCGGAAGAGCTGCGCCGGCTGGATCTCCTGGAAAAGCATCCATCAGGAAGTGTTTGTGCTGATATTTAAATGGTCCTTACTCGCTTAAACCAGGGAGGGATGTTTTGCTTCCAGAGATGTTGGGTGGTTGCCTGCAGCCCTGGGAGCCGGCTACTCCCAGCTGTGCTTTTACTGAAGCTTCTAGAGCTTTCTCAGCTGGGCAGGCAAAATCTCACTTGAGTTTTGTTTTCCTGCACCTGCTTTGTTTTTAATTAGAGCTTGGCTACTACAGCACAACTTCCCAGTCCCAGAGTACAGGGAAAGAGTTTGTAAGCACTGGCATTAAGTCCTCTTTGAACAATCCCCAGGCCTTAGTGCACTGCACAGCCTGGGCAGCTCTTTGGGAGGGAGCTGCTGTGCCTCCGGGCAGCGCCGGTGCCTTGGCAGCTCGCGCCGGCTCAGCCGGGTTGATGAGCTGTTGCCGCTCCAGCCGGACAAGCCCCGCTGCTCGGCACAGGGTTGGTGCTGCTCGCTCTTGAGTGTGTGGGCCTTGCACGGCTGCAGCTTTGCAGCTGCTGCTGCTTTTTTACCGGAGCATGCCCCCGACACGTGATGGGGCCAGCGTGGCGTGCGCTGGTTTTTTGGCAGAGGAAGTGGGCTCTGAGAGGCCGTAGGAGCCGAGCGGGGCTCCCCAGCCGCTGCAGCCTTTCCCGCCTTGCAGCGTCTCGGCATGGGGAGCCAGAGGCTGTGAGTGCCTCTGCGATCCAAGAGCCTGGGACGTGCTGAGAGCTTCAGCAGCTGAGCAGGATGGGGTCCTTTCCCCTCACAGTGCTTGTGGCTGAGAGTTCCCTGGAGTCTGCTCCACAAATCCCACCTTGCTGAAGGCAAGGGCGGCGCTCCGGCTCATGCAACCCTTGGTGCCAATTTCTCCTCAAAAAACGCTCAGGGAAACCATGCCCCAGGCAGAACCTGTGGAACCCGTGCCTGCTGGAGGCCTTGGGACGGGTGACAAAGCCAAGCGGTCGACAGTTCCTCATGCTGACAGGGACGTTGCCTCTGTGCAGAGGCCAGGCTGAGAGCGTCGGCGGAGGGGATGTCAGCCAGTTGGTCCCACGCAGGATCCACGTGCTGCTCCGATGGAGGCACCCGGATAGACATTGGAGTTTGTTCCAGGGAATGTTTGGTCTTAGGCTTCTCCGCTTTGAAACACTTCTCAACGCTACGAGTGTTGGCTGGGCCAAGGGATCTGCTGAGAAGAGTGCGGTACAGAGTCCCTGTTTGGAGAGCTTGAATCAAGTGGTGCCTCTGAAACCACAGGAATTGCTCCAAATCTTACCCTGCAGCAGCAGGAGCTGTTCCCATAACAGCTGAGGGTGGTGATGCTTCCTCCTGCCTCGGCCTCGCTGCACGAGCTGAGAGCGGATCCCTGTTCTCCCTTTGCCTCGTGCTCTTCTGGAGGAGCCTCTGCCCAGAGAATGGAGTGACCCAGCAGAGATCCCGAGTGGTGGTGGGTTTTGTGCTGGTTGTCAGATGCAGCAGGACCGACCCTGCTGTCCCAGGAGTGCTGGGAGGCGTCTGGTTCCTCCCGTGGTCCTGGGCAGGAAAAGTTGCTGGCCAAGCCGGAGAGCGGCTGGCCGGCGGGGAGGCGGCAGCAGCGGCGGTGGTGGTGTGAGGGAACAGAACGGGGCCTGGCCGGGACCACGCGGAGCTGCTGCTCAGAGGCCAGCAGGGCTTGAGGAGCGTTTCCTTGCCTGGTGGAGGAAGAAGGGAGCAGCTACAACGGGAGCAGCTACAACGGGAGCAGCTGGGACCCGTGGGGGAACATCTCCAGGAGCTGCCCAAGGCTCTCTCCGTGCTGTCAACCTGGGGCAGCTCTCCTCGTGCAGTTCCTTTCTCTGTTCCCCTGCAGCCCCTATCCCTCCTTCCCTCGACCTTCTCCCACATCCCTCCCTCCTCCGTCTCCTCGTTCAGCCAATACCCTCCGAAATAAAACTAAAGCCACTCTGTTTGAAGCATGACCCTGCTGTTTGGTGACCTGGGGTTTAAGAGGTGAGCTTGCTCCCTGGGGAGCCCGGCTCAGCGTCACGCCAGCACCCTTTCCCCGCACTGGCTATGTTTTCATGCGTGTCGACACAGTCGTGTGCCAACTCCTGCCAAACGCAATCCTCTCGATAAAGGTGCAGCCCATTCCTTTGCATCTGTGGCTGAACCCCCCATCTTGTTGGGGGCTGCGGTTGCCCTCCCCGACGTGGCGGCAGCCTGCGGGGTGGCTGTCCCCCCTGCAGCGGCCTTTCTGCTGCTCTTGAGTGTCTGTCGTGCACACGTGGGCTTTTCTTCCCAGAGCTTCCTGCTGCGAGCAACCGGCGGGGCCCAGTGATGGCCGCATCCTGCAGGGGCAGCAGCACCGAGCCCTCCTGTCGCCCCGTCCCCCTCGTGCCCAGCCTCCAGGTGTGGGCAGAGCAGCCCTCCCATGGCACGTTTGCCATCAGCGCTGGCCGGCACGGTGGGCTCTGGGGTTCGCCTTGCACAGGCTTCCTCTGCCCCACTGACCCTTTTCCTGTGCCTCAGTTTCCCCTTTGAGTGAGAAGTTTGCACCTGCAGTGGCAGAGGTGGAGATGCCTGGGCGGGTTCGCAGCGGGGAGGCACAGGGGATGGAGAAGGGCCGTGCTTGTCTCTGCACCCCCGGCACCTCTGGGGAGCTGTGTCTCGCTGCCCAGCGTGCAAGAGGGAAGCACGAAGGAGGCCGCTGCAAGTTCGCCTGGGCTCCGTGAGCACGAGGGGCTGATCCTCTCCCTGCTCGCAGGGCTGGCACGTTGCAGCTGCCTGTCCGCAGGGAAGCTCCTGCCGCCCCGGCCGGGCAGGTTCCTCCGGCTGCGCTGCGCAGGCAGAGCTGCGGCCAAGTCCCCGCAGACGGGGTGTGGAGTGAGCCCGGGGAGCAGCAGCTGCGGGAGCTGCTCCGGTTCTGGCCTCTCCGGCGCTGCCGACCCGTCCCCAGGCTCTGCCCGGTGGCAGAGAGGAGCCAGGAAGGCTCCCGGCTCCCAGCTGCCCGGCCATGGCGAAAGAAGAGGAACAGCCGTCGGCTCTCTCGGATAACCAGGTAAGGGCGTGTGTGTGCGGGAAACCCTCTGCAGAGACCTGGAAAGCTGCTGCCAAGCGTTGCAGACCCCGCTCAGGCCTCGACGGCAGGCCCTGGCCCGGGGGGCTGCCTCAGCCGTGGGGGTGCCGCGGAAGGCGGCCACGGCTACCAGCAGAGGGGTGCCAGCCCGGCCGGCCCAGGGCTTCGCAGGCTTGTGCTCGCTGGAGCCCGAGCGGCGCTTCCCAGGGCGGCTGCTCCTGCCCCGCTGTCTGCGTGACTCACCGGGCCCTGGGAGCCGTCCGGCTCCAGCGGGTCTCGCCGGTTCCTCCACGGCAGCCCCACGCCGCGCTGTCTGGGAGCCGCTGTCGGCAGCATGGCCCAGAGCGGGACGCGGCTTCTTGGCGCTCCCCAGCCCCGGGCGAGGGAAACCCAGGTGCTGTGGCGAGCTCAGGAGGTTGCAACGGGGAAACCCCCTCTGCTGCCACCACCAAGGGGGTCCGTCCCGCGGGGCTGGTGGGGCACCGGCCACTGGCCCCTCCGCTTCGCCCACCCCTGGGGAAGGGCTCCAGCCTCTTGGGGAAGATCCCTTTTTTACCTCGGCTCTGCCCGCTCTGCAGTGACGTGGGCACCGGCCGCCCACCACTGCCCGAGGGAGCGAGTCCGGCCGTGGGGCAGAGAGGGTCCCGCGGTGGCCCTGCTGTGGGACTCCTCGGTCTCTTTCCTTCAGGTCTTCGTGCTGACGTGCATCTACCTGTCGGCCTCGCTGCTGAGGTGGGTTCTGTCCCCCTGGCCCTTCGGCCACGGCTGGGCCCAGCGGCGCTGGGGGGAGGGAGCAGCCGCAGCCCTGCCTGCACGGAGACTCTTGTCTTAGCCGCAGCCCGCTCGGTCCCTGGACCTGGGGCAGGGGGATCTGGCCTCACACCAACCCGGGTCTCTACCCCGTCCTGCTGCCCTTGCAGGGAGGGTTCCCCCACCCCCCCACCCCATCGCCCATGCCAGCCCCTGCCCATCCCGTGGGAGGCTGCGTGCGGGGTCCCCGCCGGGAGGGGTTCACCGGGAACCACCGTGCTGGGGCACCGTCAGCTCCGCTCTGCCAGGACATGAACCGCCAGCCCCGTCTCTTCCAGCCTCCTGGGCAGCGGGTCGGTCCTCACTGTCACCTCCCAGCGGAGGCGATGCTGCCACATCCAGGTGAGTGGCGCTGGCTCCCGGGGTGCAGGGACAGGTTTTGGCCCCAGCTAAGCCCGAGGCAGAGCTGGGCTGGCACCGCTGCTGCTGGGCTTAAAGCACCCTGGGGCTGGAGGGGGGCAGGGGATGCAGGATGCTCACACCAGCCTCCCCTGAGAGCAGCCGGTCCCAGCTCCGCTCCCGGACAGCCGGGGAGGGACGTGGCTGCGGCAGCTCTGCAGAGCTGGGGAGAGGCTGCTGCTCCCGGGGTGCTGCTGCCAGCCAGAGCTAACACTGTGTCTCGTCCCCCAGCTTCGCCCCCTTTTCCTCCTCGCCCTGGCAGATTTCCTGACTGCCGCTGTGCTGCTGAGCATGGCCGTCATCCAGCTGCTGCCAGCCCCGCTCTTCGTCCCAGCATACGCTGCCTGCCCCTACGGACTGATGCTGGCCACGGTAAGGGTCAGCTGGCACCACGGCGTGGCACCGGGACCTGGGCACCTCTCCTGTGCTGCCAGGGACAGCTGGGACCGGTCTGCGGGCTGGAGCGTCCCCTCGGGTGGGGAACTAGTTGTCTTACCAAGAAATGGCTCCTGTTCCCCTGTCACTGTCCTGAGCCAGGAGTAGTTATTTCCCTGGGGAAACGTGCCCAGCATTTCTCCCCAGCCCTGATGAGGCGAGTGCCGTGTCCCCCCCTGCAGCGTCCCCCCCCGTCCTGCCGTGCCAGCTCTGGGATGGCAAACCCGATGGCATGTGCCGGAGCAAAGCAGAGCGTGGCTCTCCCTGGTGCAGACGGGCTCTCCCCTTCCTGCGGCTCCACCGGCCCCTCTCTGCCCGGCCTGCGCATGGACCCTGCAGCGGGCAGTGCCACTTCCCTCCTGCCCCCAGGCTCCTCCCGACGGCGATGGGGCCTTTACCTCAGCCACACACGGGGACAGGGACCAGGAGGGGCTCTGCTCCGCTTTGCACGTATCTGCCCGCCTGGCCGTGTAGTGCACAGGGCGCCCATCACCGTGGTCGCAGGCCTGCTGGCAAGACACGAGGGCAGAGCTCTGTTTGTGCCACCTAGAGCCCAGCACGGACGGACAGACCTGGGTGGTCGGTGTTGCCTGCAGCTGCCTGCCCCGCCACAGCAGAGCGGCCACCCGGTCCCCCTCCCCGGGGTGGTGCGGGGACGGCACCAGGCCGTTTGCTGCACAGCTCAGAGAGCTGCTCCCTTGTTGTGCTGCTGCCCCTGGCACGGCTCTTCTGCAGGGACAGGGGACATCAGGGTGCTGAGCACGAGGAGGGAATGGGAAGGTGCCTGCAGGTGCTGCACACAGCAGGAGCCTGCTCTCCCTCTCCTCCCCCAGACCTTCTACGCAGTCTCCTTTCTGATGGTGGTTGTCTATGCGTACGAAGCCTATCGCACCATCCACGGCTGGAGAGCCTGGCACGTGGCAGCTCTGCAGGTCGGTGGTCCCCAGCCACGGTGCAGCCGGGCATCGCCCTTCCCGCACAGAGCTGCTCCGGCCCCGTGAGGACCTGGGGAGCAGCGGGGGGATCCCAGCGCAGCCCCTTTCCTGGGGGCGTTAGTGACTGTCCCTGCACCCTGCGTCCCTGCGGAGCGGGGCTGGAGCCTGGAGCCACTGTGAGACCTGCAGCCCTGGGTCACCGGCGTTTCCTCCCTGCAGGAGAGGAGCGGCTGCCTGGAGAGCGTGTGGCAGGGGCTGCCATACATCCTGGCCTGGTAGGTGCCAGCCGCCAGCCCCGGCTCCTCTCCACGCCAGGCAGGGCTGCGGCACGACGCCTGCCCTCCCGGCTCTGCCCGGGGCGGGACGGACGGGCTCACCTCCGCCTCTCCCCGAAAGGCTGGTGCCAGCACTCATGCTCCTGGGACAGCTGATCGCCCGCGGCACCTCCCTCACCGACATCGCACCAAAACCCATAGAGCCCGTCGTGCCGTGGAAAGGCAACCGCTCTCACGAGACCTACAGCCTTTACTGCTCCAGGTACACTGCCATCCTGCCACCCCACCCCGAGCGGGCAGCCGGCGCTGGGCACCCCTCTCAGCCCCCGCAAGGCCGGAGGGGACACCTCTGGGTGATGAACACTTTGGGGCGGGGGATTAGGGGACCACCACCAGCATCCTCTGTCCTTTCAGCTGCCTGCTCCTCATCCACCGCGCCCAGGATATCTGCTACGAGGTGAGCGCTGCCGGCTGCCCGTCCCCTTCCCCGTCCAGCAGACGCTGCTGCCCAACGCTGCCAAGGGGGCTGGGCCCAGAAGGTCCCTGGGAAGGCAGCAGGTCTGCGGTGCTGCTGGAGGGACGGGGCAGGGGGGTCCCTGCTCGAGCGGAGGCAGAGGGGCAGCCCCCAGCTCGGGCAGTGCCCTGGTGCTGGCTGCTCCCACGCCGTGGGGCTTGCGGCACGGCTCAGCCCTGCCCCTGCGGAAGGAGCCGCTCGGGGCAGGGCTGGCCTGTGGCCCCGCTGATTTCCCGTTGCTTCTCAGTACGTAGGTAGGAAGGACGTGGGCCTGGAGGGGAAAATCATCTTCTTCTTGTACCTGCTGCTGGTGCTCAGCTGCTGCACGGTAAGGCAGCGGCACAGCGGGGCGAGCGCAGGGTCCGGCTGCAGCAGCCAGCACGCCCCGGCTGATGCCGCTCCCCGCCGCCCAGCTCCTGTACCGCAGGGTGAAGGTCCGGTGCCGGAGGAACGCCGCGGCGCCCTTGCTGACCCTGGAGAAGGATGGCTTCGCCGGCAGGAGCATCCGCAGCGTCAGCAGAGTCTCTCACTACTTCCAGCTGGTTTTCCTGCTCTGCTGGGCGCCAGGCAAGTTTCGGGGGGGTGGGGGTGTGATGCCCTGCAGCCCTGGCAGGCAAGAGCCACCGCAGCTCCTGCTCCAGCCCCTTTATTCCTGGGTGGTGGCAGCACCCAGGCCCAAGACAAGAGGCTCGGACTGAATAGCTGCAAAGGCTCAAGGAGGCTGTTAAGTCCCTGGGTGGCTGGGCAGAGCCAGGACGAGAGGACGGCCAGCCCCGACCACCGCTGTTGAGTCCGACCGGCGGCTGGTTCAGCCCACATTGACGGGCTTTTCAGCAGCGTTTCCTGAGCTGGAGGGTGGGTCGTGTTGGCTGGACCTGCTTTTAATCGGTATCTCATCCCTTTGGGGGCCCAGTTCTGCTCTCAGCCATACAGAAACCTGTGGCAATGAGTTCCCCGAGGTCCCTGGGCAGCGTGTGGGGAGGTTCCCTGCTGTACACGCACGTACCTGTCCTGCCATGGGAGACGGGCTGTGGCAGGGGAAGGGCATCTGCCACTTGGCCAGGGAAGCGCTCGATGAAGCATTATCAGAGAGAGGGAGATCAAAGAGTATCTTACTTTTGTCTTCCATCCGCAGCCTTCCTCCTCACCCTCCTCTCCTTCACCAGCATCAAGCCTTCCTCGGTCTTTGTCCTCTACATTGCTACAGTAAGTAAAAACTCATTTCCTGGGCTCCAGAGCTGGGACGTTTGTCCCCATCAGAGCTGTGAGTGGTGATGGGACGGGGGGGGGGGCTGGCAGAGCTGCACTGTCCCTGTGCCGCAGCGCAGGGCTGCGGGAGCCAGGCGAGGGGAGAGGGACCACACCAACCACCCGACCAGGTGCCACCCAGGACGGACGCAGGACAAATGCCCCGGGTGGCCGGTGGCAGCCCCGGTCCCAGCCCAGCTCTGCCGGGGCTCTTCCCCTTGGATTGGTGCTTGGCGTTTTGCTCCTCAGCTCCTCCCAGATGCTTGCCTTGGTTTAGTTGACCGCAGCAAGAGGAAAGCCACCGCCTGTGTCCTCACATGGGCTGATCCCATGCAGCTCCTCGATGGGTTTGCAGCGCTGCTGCCCTCTTTCTCCATCTCGCAGGCCGTGACCGTCTCCCTCCAGGGCTTCCTGCACAGCTTGGTCTACGGCTGGCTGAGGCAAAACTTCCGTCAGGAGGCAGTGGGCAAGAGACCGTCCCTCCAGGCTTTCTACGATGAGTCCCTGGGGGCTGTTCCCTAGGCTGCCACCTCAGCCCGGTGCCTCCAGGCTGCCCAAAGCCTCGGCAGGATTTGCACGTCCCTGGCAGTTCCCCACGGTCCGGCCGTAGCTGGGCAGCATCTCTCTGGACTTGGCCCTTGGTCCCTGGACAGGTTCGAGCAAGGCACAGGCAGCACCAGGCAGGTTTCCAACAGCGGTGGGCGGCTGCAGTGGCTCTGCCCCGCTGGGAAGCCCACCCGTAGCCCCTCGCTGCTGGAGGCAGCCCGACTTCCCACCCCCTGCACCATGCGGACGGTAAAACCATCAGCAGTGGCTGCACGGGAGCTGGGCCATGGGAGGTGGGACAGGAGCTCTCCAGTGGAAAGGTGCCCCCGTTCTGCACCACGACCGACCCAGCTGTTGGCAGCAGCGGGGCTCTGCAGGCCCCTGTGCGAGGAGGCTGGTCCCACACAGACAGTTTGGCAATTCCCAGACCTTCCGGCAACCAAACATCAGCTGCAGCTATCCCAGGGACGGTGGCGGTTCTTTCTGTCTGCTCTTGTGTTACGCTTTCTGCCAGAGCACAAGCTGCATTCCTCCGCAGGGCTTGGGGGAAGGTGCTTACAAATAAAGGTATTACGGTTGAGGTTGCTGCTGTTCGATAAGTAACCGGAACAGGCGGCTCATGGCTCCTTCTGCCTCGGGGGAAGGCTCCTGGCCAAGGCCGTGCCAGCAGAGATGGAGGAGCTGTGGCTGGAGCTGATTCTGCCCTGTCCTGGTTTCGGCAGGGATAGAGTTAATCCCAAGCACAACTCCAGGCTGGGTGGGAAACAGGGAATGGGTGGAGAGCAGCCCTGNGGCCTGAAGCTGCAGGAGGGGAGATGGAGCTGGGCTGTGAGGCAGCAATCCTTCCCTGGGAGGGTGCTGAGGCCCTGGCCCAGGGTGCCCAGAGAAGCTGTGGCTGCCCCTGGCTCCCTGGCAGTGGTCAAGGCCAGGTTGGATGGGGCTTTGGGCAACCTGGGCTAGTGGAGGGTGTCCCTGCCCATGGCAGGGGTGGCACTGGGGGGGCTGGGAGGTCCCTGCCCCCCCAAACCAGTCTGGGGTTCTGGGATTCTCTGATATGAGGTGGGAGCACAGACCGACTGGGCACTGACTTGGCAGTGGCTCCTTCCAGTGCATTTACTGGAAGCATCCCATCTGCCAGGCAGCAGTGTGCCACTGAGACCCCTGCGCTACCAGAAATGGAGGTGAGGACTCAGAGTCATGTAAAAGTTGGTTATTACCAGCAGCACAATGCAGGTGTTTCCAGGGAAGGACAGGGACAAGGTCCCAGGCTCCTACTACAGGCAGGGGAAGCAGGATGTAGGAACAGGGCAGAGCAGAAAAGCCTGTTAGAAAATGAGGGGGTGGAGAAGCAGCAGTGTGGAAGCCTCGGTAGGGAGAAATGGAGGATAATAATGGGTGTGATTTGCAGGAAATAGGATCTGACCTCCTCGGGAGGAATGCAAAGCTAAAACCACATGGTCAAGAGGAGTAGTACCCGAAGGAGGACGTCTGGGCTCTTGAGGAACAGCTCCGAGTGGGAGATGAGCCAGCGGCACAAGGTAAGGGTGCGTGATGCACCGACCCGGCTCCGGGCACAGCCTCTGCCCCGGGGGCCGTACAACCATCTTGGTGCAGATGCAGAAGACAAAGGATGTGCTTGGTGTCAGGCAGGATAGCACCCGAGGAGGATGTGAGGGCTGCGTCACCGCCGGGCAGTATGACCCGCGTTCGCTTGGGTGTTACGCTAGTCCGAAGGCTGTGGGGCTGTGAGCACCCAGGGCTTCTCCCGTGGGTACCAGGGGAGCACCAGAAGTGTTTGTGGTGTCATCCTCGCCCAAGGGGGTTGGGAGGGAAAATCATTATGCTGAGGTGTGCTAGGAGAAATGGGAACAAAGCCACTGCTAGGGCTACGGGGCAGTAAGGCTCCAGCAGCAGAAATGGGAGCAAATGGGTGGGGGAGGAACGAGGCAGAGGGGGACAGCAAGGGGGAGGACAAGTTGGGTTGATCTTGGATCCCACTCCAGCAGATTCCCAGAGGAAAGGAAGGGCTGGAAGAGAGTAAGGAGAGACAAACCACTCGACTGTGAAAACAAGGGGGACACTCCCCATCCCTTCAGTAGCACCATGTTTCTGTGAAAATACTGCTGGAGAAGCGTGGGGCAGGCCCACGGCCAGCGCTGCAGGTTGGGCACCATCAGGGCACGCAGCAGCAGGGCCATGATTCCAACCCAGCGCAAGGGAGGGGGGGACACCCGCACCTACGGAGGGTGTAACAGGAACCGCAGCTGGCCCGGGTGACAAAAAGCCAAAAATCAATGACCAGGCAGAGAGAGGCGAAGATGTGGGATCTCTGGAGTACCAAATCCATCCTTGGAGGAGCGGCAACAGAGCTGGGGGGCAGAGAAAACAGCGCACACAGCAGGGCAACCGGCACAAGAGCCCAGCTGGGTCCAAAGAGGGGACACCTGAACGCCGAGATGCCTGGCCAGGGGGTTTGTCTGCCCAGGCGGTGGGTCCCAAGGCTTCTGACCGAGGGCCCTCCACCCCGTGCAGCGTCTGCTTTGCAGGGCTGTGGGCAGGGCAGCGGGACGCAGAGCAGCGGGAGGAGGCTGTGAGTCGCCCTTTGCAGGGCTGGGCTTTGTGAACCCTACGGAGAAGCCTCCTAACAGGGACAGCAGCCTCTGTGCTGACCGAGAGCCCCAGACAGACATCTAACGGAGATGGAAAACACCACGCTGAGGGCCACGAGCGACCGAGCTCCGCAGCACCTCTGCGGAGAAACCCCATCCCTAACCAAATAAATCTACCGAGATCCCAAAACAGGACACAGTTTGGCTTAATTTTTTTCTTTAAACTAGTATTTTCTACTATACATTAGTGCTTCAGTCCACCACAGTCACTGCAGAGCTATTGCACAGACGCACACGGGAACGCTATATACAGAATATACACTGTACAGGCAGGGCAGCCACTAAGGAGTATTGTACAGAATTTGGTACTACAGGGGGGTACGGCCATGTCACCTCCCTTGGCCACTTCCAGGCTGGAGGTGGTGGGACACGGAGCAGCCTCCCACGGTTCCTGCACTGTCCGAGACTCACTGCCATCTCCCCAGCCCCGAGGCAGAGCAGCAACGGGCAGGGACAGGCAGCGAAACAGCATGGCTTCCACCCCGCGGGCTCTGGGCACTGCCGCCAGCTTTGTGCAGGTCTCGGGCAACGGTGACCGCTCCTGCCACGCGCAGAGGTACGCCCCGGGGCTTCTTAGGGAACGAGAGCGCATCAGGCCTGTCCCAAAAACCTGTTCTTTAGGCAAACATTCAGGCCCTGGCCAGGCTGGCAGATGGTGAAATGCAGTTAGAGGCACAGCGATCAACCCTGGGGCGACAGTAAATCCACCTCCAAGGCAGCTGGCAGAAAGGCTGCTCGCTCAGGCAGAGGGCAGCTGCCTCCAAAGCTGGCAGCAGAGCTTCAAGTCTTTCTACCTTCAGCCCAGAAGGACGCACACGTGTGTCTCTTTCCCAGGTGAAAGGGAGCAGAATGACCGAGCTGGAAGCCGGGTTGTGAGAGCTGGAGAGGCTGTTCCCCTGAGATCTCAGCACAGGGTGAGCATGCACCTCCACCCCGGGGAGGGCAGGGCCCGCACACCCACCCGACGGCCGCTCTGAGTCCCCCCTTGGCAAGGCTGACACAGGCGTAAAAACCAGATTCTCCAACACATCTTATCAGCCAGTGAGCTGACCACATTAGATATCTCACTGCCCCAGGCAGAGCTCCTGCTCTCTTGTATGTTACTAGAGCACACAAACTTGATTTTTCAAGCAGAATAAATTACATTTGGAGGCCAGCTCCTCTCTGTGGAGCTCCAGCACCTATTGCCACTCACACAGCATCCCACCGTGATCACCGGAGAGTTCTGTTCCTTGCAGATGCACCAGCCCCTACTTCTTCTCTGTCTCTGCCTTGGAGAGAAGAGAACAGCATTCCATGTCCAGCAATTCAACCTCCCACTCCCATCATGGCTGAAGCTCTTGCTGGCTTGAGCCAGGCTGCGGAATGGACAAATTTTTCACATCATCTGTGTGTGGGGGACTAGTATCCCTCTCCTTATCATCAGGAGCTGTTCTGGAAAGAACTCCCCCCCCTACAGGGCTGGTCCTGCTTCTTCCAGGCAGGATGAGGGCATTGAAATTTGGAGAGCCCAAGCACTAGACAAAGATGGATGTGTATATACGGGCAACAGGGGTTTTGCACAGCCTGTCACATGCTGCTGGAAGCCTGGCTGTCACTTTCTGACCTACTAACAGCCAGACAGGGAACGGTTTCTGGTGGACAGTCCCCTGACCCGGCTCCGCAAAGCAGCACTAGGCAGAGGATAGTGCACACAGTTCCCCGTCTCTGCTGCAGTTCTGACCCACACGCTCACGTGCTCAAAATTGTACGCAGTTGTGAGTCAGGTCTAGATCAGGTCCCGATTGCTGGATCAGGGAAGAACTTTCCTTTCCGAACGCAACTGAGGCTGCCCACAGCTCGGAGCAGGGTGGGAGCGCCCATCCTTCTCCAAGAGAGTCCCTTCACCGTGCTCAGTGGTGGTGCAGCACAGTCTGGAGGTCCTCTGGCAAGGAGCCGATGATGGTCTCGATGTAGAGGCCCACCCGCTGCAGAGTTTCCTCCTTCACAGGGAGGTGCTGGCACCTGGCTCTTACCTACAGGGAGAGAGAGGAGGGAAACAGAGGAAATTTCTAATGGCTTCAAAGTTCCACCTTCCACTTTGCCACTGACTGAGCAAACTTCACGTTGTCTCTTTAGTTCGGGGTACGAGACAACAGACAGGAAACTGTCACCTGAGCCACAGGCAGATGAAAAGAGTCAGAACTTTGAATCCTTTTCTACACAAACACTGAAGTTTCATGGCTGTCCCATTTGCCAGTCTCCAAAACAGGGAGCAAGAGCAAAGTTTTCTAAGTAATAAGTGTGATCCACGTCCCTCGTCTCTCCCTGATGCAGAGATACAGGCAGAAAGGAATGAGTGCAGGAAGAAGGGAGGAAAACTTACCAGCTTCTCACGAAGTTTTAGCACCAGGTCTACAATCTCCACCTCAGACTTGTCCTTCATCCAGGCCACAATGTTCTAAAGAGAGAGAACAGCTTTCTTCAGGGACATTTCTTCTTTACAGAAGCTTTTCTCAAAGAGATACCCCTAAGCAAAGCCTGAAATAAAAGTGAGGAGGAGGTTTCTCATCCTCTTTTATAATTCTGCTCACAGCACTTAAGCCTAAATGAGCAAGAAGACAGAGTGCTCTCCACTCTTTTCTGTCCATGGCAGCAGCAAGCTCTTGCCTGCAAGAGCAGTCAAGGAAAGATGCAGTAATGCGCAGATAGAGCAGGGTTCCCCTCCTCCAGTCAGCACCGGGAACCTTGTGCCACGCTCAGAATTTACATCTACTTGCCAGAGTCAGGCCTGTTACAAAAGGAGACAGCTTTGGCGTTTCCCACACCGTGCTCGAGGACCTGCACTGCTGAACAGTGAAGCAAGCGCCGCAGATGCAGATGCACCAGGGTTCCTGGGACTACCCCAGCAGCTGTTCAGTTTAAGAGACCGCACCAGCAGCCACTGCTAGAAATCCTACCTATTTTCATTAGGCCTTAAGGAAGCCAGCAAGAGGTGACGCTTCCAGTCTGGCACACTGATGGCTTGGGAAGGGTCTGATGAATGAGAAATAGTTGATAGAAGTAGCCAGAGCAGGACCCGCACTGGCTGACAAAGTGGAGAGCTGAGCTGCTCGTGTTCCTGTCCCCCACATGTGCTGCTATTCCTGCGTCTGGTGGATGGGAAGCAGAGCTGTGATTCCCAAGGGCACAGAGCACCGTGCCCTATCCATCAGAGGCGCATCGAGGTGTGCCAACAAGTGTCCAAGGTAGCAGTGCCCTCATCTCCCAGGTTTCAGGCCTGAGAAGTCTGGTGTTGGTTTTAATACCTGGAGCTGGAACATACCGCTTCACAGATCGCCTCCAAATGAAGGGCCTCCAGCTTCTGGGTCATTTCCTTGTGCCTCTGACGGTACCAGCCATCAAAGTTGGGGGACTTGAAGAAACGCCTGCAGAAAGTGAGGTGCCATTGAGAAGGGGACAGAGGGATCCAGAGCAGCACGCTGGCTCCGTTCCACGCGATTCCCCGTCCCACTGCAGCAGACACATGTGAGAGGAAAAGACATTCTGATTCACAGCGGCATTAGGGATGGTAACCGATTAAGAGCTAAATCACGCTTTTTGTATTTTGTCTACTCCAGAGGCTTCTCTAACTAACAGGATACAGCTGAGCAGCTTCAGCAGATTGTCACCGACAAGAGGGGCAATCCTGCCAGACTCGCGCCTCTGCCAAGGCAACAAGCGGTGCTTTGCCCTTCGGTAGCCTTATTTTGGCCCACTTGTCCTTTGGAGTTAGGGTAACTGGGATGGTTCAGCAATGGGCAGAAATGTAATATCTGCAATATCTGTAATATCTTGCTTAATTCCTCTCCTTTCCTTAGAGCTTTCAACCATTTGCTAGCACAGAGCCAAGTCCCCTATAACTGGTGACGTACATGTCTCCTGCATAAACAAGGTATCACCTAGGCTATGTCAAAGGCCCTGCGATTTACAGCTCCCCCATGCAGTACAGCAATAAGTCTCGGTTTTTACTGAACTGCGCAGGAAAATGAACAGGGGGCAGCACAATACCTGTTTTTATCTCACGGTGCTACAGAGGTTTAGATCAAATTCAAAAAAAGCCACTGACAGAAAGAGAAGGTTGTGGCCGCAGAGAAAGAAGAGATGAGAAAGTTTAAGATGCTGTACAGAGCTGAGACGCAGCCACTTTAGCAGCGCATTCTTTGCAACTCTTTGACTAACAGCAGGGATCTCTCAGATGCTGTATTTCAGCATTTTCCTCTATTAAGAGTGGCCCACTTAGTGTCTCTTCAAGGTACTTCCTCCAGCTACCTGCAGAGAGCACTTCACCAGCAGAGCTCAGTTGATGTTTGTACAGTTTCTTTTTGCAACTTCAAGGAGTCTTGCTCTCGCATGCTCTCCCCAGCACAGTGGAGTCCTAAACCCAGCCAAGATCTCACTGTGATACAGACAGACTTATTTTTTAATTAAAAGTTTGACTTAGGAACACAAGAAATAATAGATATGCAAAATCTCACCCAGTTAAGAACCCTGGAATATGCAAGCTTCTACATGTACATCAGTTGCTTGCAAACCTTAACCAATTTCCTGAAACAACTTGTTGTTTGTTACTATTTTTCAAAATGTTAGATAATCTAAATCTATCACACCCACACCGTAAGGAGTGGAACTACTTGTTTTCTGCTAGATACATTAAAGCAAAAAACGGTACAAACTTTATTGCAGCAATAAAACATACTCATCCACGATTACTGTCTCTGCTCATTCTCTGGAAATTTTTCCCTTCTCCATAACCTTACATCTCCCATTTTCCTTCCCACTGGGTATCTGATTTCTGGATTTTTCCTACTCATATTGTCCTAAGTGTCTTCTCCATCCCAATTATAACTTCAAACAGAAAGACTCTCTGGAGGACAGTAAATGACATAGCTGATGTCAGAGGTGAGTCCCCTTCTCCTCCAGCAGTGAGGACTTAGTTTAATTTCCTGAAGGTGGAGAGTTGACAGCTTCCAAACCCAACTGTCTACGCATTTAAGAGATTATGTAAAACATTGGATTGATTCTGCCCTGTATTTGCTTTCTCTGACCATTATTAATCAGCTCCTCATAGGCATGAGTTTTTCAGGTGAGTAGTCTCTGTTCTGAAATTCCCTTTTTGCTCCCAATCCTACCAGGATTCAACGGTCGTTATAACCTGCACCAGCTGCACCAAGGGGATGAGGCAAGTCATGAGCAAGCTCTTACCTGTAGAGGCCCAACCAGTCACCCTTAAGCACACAGGTAAGTTGGGGACCAGCATGCTCAAGGGTCTTCATGAAATCTTCCTGTCGGAAAGGACGAATCTGTGGAGGATTCTGCACAACAGAAAGACCGTATTACGTGGGTCCCAAAAGAAACCGGGGGAAATGGAAGAGGCTGCACAAGGCAGACTCAGTAACTATGAGAACAAAAAATGCATGAACATCTTAACCAGCCTTGCTAGTAAAATTCAAATTAGCTTCACAATAGCTGAGCTTACTGCAAAACAGGAAGCATCTGTCCAAATGTTTGTTTCAACTTTTTTTTTTTTTTTTTTTTTTAAAGGG
>VXBL01005526.1:53195-69950 GCA_013400195.1 Aramus guarauna
TTTTTTTTTATAACGGAGTAATAACCCTCTTCCTTCAACGAGGGAAGTGCACACAGAATATCAGAGCATGCAATCAGCATATGGCATAACTATTTCAAATCCCTGCAGAAAATTGAACATACCTTCCATGGAGTAATGGCCCTCTGCAGAGGCATCAGACTTGCAATATAATGCTCCTAAGAAGAAATAAAAAAAAAAATAACAAGAATTTAAAAAAAAAAAGTTACAACAATTGAGGAACCCCTTGCGCGGTCACTGAGTGTGATGGCCTTCTCCAATGCATCACAGGCGCAACCAACAGCCTCCTACTCTCTCTGTTTTTTTCTTCATAGTTGCATGTAACATGAGGTTGAGTGTTCCAGCTGGTTTCCCACCTGGGGCTAGGTCACAAAACGATGCTGCGAGAATCGTTGCATGCACGCCATGTGAGAAGAGGTGAGGTGGGAAGAAGTTGGCAGGAAGGGCCAGAATCTGAGAAGACACGCTGTCCTACCATGTACTACCTCCTGAGATGATGTAGAAAAGAAAGAGGACCCAAACTTGGCCAGCTGGACGGTCACCAAAAAAGCACCAGCGGCTTTCTAGTGGGACTAGACAGGGAAGGCCTTGAAAGCACGCATTGGCTAAAAGCTGCCTTCAGGTGGTGATCACTGCGTGGACAGGCCTCAAGCTCTACAGCAAAGCTTCCCAAAGCCAGAAGGGAGGCTTTCACACCAGCAGTGGGTTTGATTCAGCGTTAGAGGGGAAAAGGAATGTTTTGGGCTCCCGTCCCTTTCCTAGACATCTGCTTTGCCTGTTGAAAAGAGGAAACAGTCGGCATTAGAATGCAGTAACATGTAACACCTATTGCAGGAGACAATGTTCTGTCTCCACACACAGTGTGCTGAATATCCAACCTGCAGACTTTTATGCTAATTACTGAAATTTGCATTCAAGAGACATTCAGCAAAACATCCCTACAGAGAGCCACATCCTGAATCTGTTCTATTCAGCCACGGGTGAATAAAAGAGAGCAAGTGCAAACTTGTCACTCAAGCATCTCCTGTTCACCTCCCCTCACCTTTACACCACCTTGACAAGTCTCTGCCCAACTCACCAGGGGAATAATGAAACTCTGGGTGAGCTCCAGGAGGTGCCGCCTCAAAAGGGCACTTTGGACTTCAGATGGGCGTTTCCGCTGAATCCCCTGCAAGCACAAGCAGCGCAGTCACAGAGGTGCTATTCTCCATTACGCAGGTAGATGCAGAATTTGCAAACACTGCAGCTATAAGCAACCAGGCCAGAGTAGTCTGGAAAACTGTACCGCCCAAAATACATATTGCCCTCTCTAGTTCAACATATCACTCACATTTCACTGCATACAATCAGTTTTCACAGACACTTTTTTTTGATAGGGGTTGTTCTCAATTAGATTATCATTAGTGCCAGCATTTAATCCATAATATCAAGTGAAAAATTTTAAAACTGGCATGATAAACCTAATCACTACACACTGTAAAGAGTCTGTTCCTTTTGGAGAGTTTTGTCTGTTCAAACCAAGCTGTTAGCACAGTTTTCCCATAATGGCATACAGGATGTAGGATAATGGGAAGTGCTTACCTTTAGTAATCTTTTTATCAGGGTTTTGTCTTTGTGAAGAAATGTTTTGTAAGAAGTATAGATTCCTAGACAGAAAAAAAACAAACAAGCAGGAAAAAACCCTGCAGAAGTTAGAAACAAATCCTTGTCCATGGATCTAGAGGAGGCACCATTATATAGCGCAGGGATAGCACAACTGAAATTCCTAGCACAAACCCTGGCAGCTGGGTGTGTGGGGTTAATTACAAAAATTATTAAAAAATAATTATAAAAATGATGAAATTGCTAATGCAGCCAGTACTCACAGCAGGATTAAAGGACACTGAACTATCTCAAGAACCTTCTTATGCTAAGCTTATGGTGAGATAACTCACCGGAGTCAGCCTATGGCTAGGGCTGAGATGAACCGTCAGCTGGGTGACAGACAGCTGATCTAGGGAAGCAAGTTCCTTTGACTTCCACTGTGTTCTAAAAAGTGGGTATGATATATAAAATAAACGCAAGGAAATTAGAAGCTGTCCTCCCAACACTAAATAATTTGTTCAATTAATTTATATTGGCTTTTTCAATCTGAGAAGATGTACAGTTTTCCTGTATTAAACGGGGATGTCACCACTCTGTAGCAGATCAAGTCTGAGAAGATGGTAATGCCAAAATGGCCATTTGTTGAGATGCAAAGAATACCGTATGCAATGTCCACGTCCCTGCAAAGCCTGCAAAATCCCCCATGTGGAAGGGTAAACAAAATTAAATGACGTCCCACAAAGGGACTTACCTGGTTTTGTGTCTAGGGTTTTTAGTTTAGCTAGCTTCTTCACCTTAACTTGCTTGGGCAGGTCTCCTGCGGAAAAACATCAAATGACCAGTTCAGGCTCCGAATCTCCTCTCACAGCCAGAGCACACACACTCGTTCATCTTAAATCATATCCTCCCTTAATCACACCCTCACATAAGCCTTCTTGTCTGCTAACTGCCCTGCTAGAATTTTGGAACAGGAACACGTTAAGGAGGCACTGAAAAACCCAACTCCTCAAGCCAGAGGTTTTCTTGGCTTCATAGATAATAATCAGTCTCTCTCTCCACCTCTCTTGTCTCCTCTATGCAATTTCCTCTTTCCCACCTAGGATGGACTCTCCTTTTCTCAATGCTTCAGAAAAAAACACAATTCTCTCAACGATTCATCTTCAGCATTGTTTGTGCTCATCCTACACATCAAACGAGTCAGAGCTAGACTTCCCTTTGGTTTCTCAGCTCTCACAGGAATGAAGATGTGTAAAACGATGGCTAGCACCCAACTGCCAGCTCACTACCAGCCTCCAACAAGGTCTCCCAGCCCAACAGGACTTTGGTTCCACCCTTACCTGACATTCTGAGCTCCCCAACCCGAAGAATGTGTGGCCAGTGCTGGAGAGTTTTGATGAAGAAAGGGTTTGTGACTCCCACGACGATGTTTGGCCTGGAAAGAGGGGAGGAAAAGGCAGAAAAATGCTAACCTCAGGGTTTCCTTCACCCAGACAGTGGCAAGTGGGTAGCAAGGGTCTACTGGCTACTTACGGAGCTTGTGTCCTGGTGGTATACTCTTTAAATTCACTGTCGTGGATAGTAAAATAGGGGCGGTAGTCACAACAGTACCTCAGAGGAGCAAGGCAGCTGTAACAGTAGACACAGTAGTTGCCATATAAACTTCACAGAGGAGGAATGTGTGTTTACATCAGGTTTATGCCCTAGAGCAGTGTCTTGTCCTGCCAGAGGTGACACTTTGGGGGAGTTCCAGGCTTTTGTTTTTTTTTGTTAAAGCACAGTTCAAAACTGGGCAGACAAAGTTCCTCAGGGCTATGAACCATCAGATCTCCCAACACAGGAGATTCACCTTTACTGTTCTCTACCATTGGTGGAATACGAGCAAGACTCTCTTGCTACTCTATTTGTCTTACATGCTTTCATAGGCAAACTAAATCTAACACAACTGACTCAGTACAAGAGTGACTCTGAAAAACTGTCACAATTTATTATTACCTGTATCTCAGGATCTGAAGGCATTACCTGGTAAGAGCCAGAACCATTTCTGAAGAAACCGTAGGGGACGGTGCCATAACAACAATTGGCTCTCCTAGTAACATCAGCTCCCACAACATCTGGATGTGAATTAGCACTGGCTGGAAACACCTGACAGCGAAAGAAGAATGAAAAGCTGAGGTTAGACATGCAGCTCAGAAAAGACCAGACAGTGATGCCATGTAAGCCTATCCAGATGGGCTTCTATCCAGGAGGGTGAAACCTCGGATTGATTTTTAGGATCCCACAACAGAACGCCACGTGTCTTTACACACGCTGTTGCTGAACCATTTTATACATGTTTAATGGAAATGTGTTAAGTGATGTAAAGCAACCTGCTGATCATACTGATCTCAGTATGCCTTTTCATCTAAGCAAAGTAAAACGCACATGCATTCCAGCAGATGTACATCTGTTACAGTAGCACCTACAACGCTGTGAAGTTTGGTTCAGACACACAACGTGTACACTTCACAGCGTAAGCTGATCACCAGCTGAGGTCAAGAAAAGAAACCTTCCTCTAACCAGGACACGGCAGGTGTTAAGGGCAGCACACACCGGTTTAAGCACTGCACGAGCTCTGCAAGCCCAGTATTCTAAACGACACTCTGCAAAGCAGTCATTTTTGATTCCTCATTTGACATTTTCGCTCTGCCTATGATTTAGAGGATACTCTGAGCAGGGAGAGGGGAAAGAGGATGGAAAGGAGAGGGTTGCATGGATGGTGGCTCTCACCTGAAAAGATCCAGTTCATGAATACTGGGGAGAACCAGTGGGGCTGGTAACAGATTCTGAATGAGGAAGGAAAAACAAAACACCAAACAAACCCAAAACTGTTAGTAAATGGAAGCATCCTGACTGAAATGCCATCTAAACTGACCATATCAATCACAAAGTAGTTCCCTCTACGATAAGCATAAAAAGAAGAGAACAAGGTTAATGCTTGGAGGTATGAGGCAGGAACAGATCTGGATTGAGCATTCACAGTCCAAATGAATTTCCTTTGGTAAAAGATAGCCAAGAATCCCTTCTTTTCAAGATGTCAAAGGCTTCCGGTATCTGGTCCTTTATTTTCTAGAGTTTTCTCTGGTGCAAGGCAGAGCTTAAGACACAGCTAGAGACAATAAGGGTTGGTAATATGGGTACCAAAAGTTGTGAAATCTGCCAACATTACTCAAAGGAGAGAAAAAGGGAAAAGCTCAAACAAGAATCAAAATCAAAGCTGAATTACAGCAGTAAAGATGCTCAGATAGCAAATGCTTTAAAACAACACAGAAGACTAAGGCAGGGTCTCATGGAGACCTACCCATGCCTGAATTCCCAGGAAAGGCAAGGTGAACAAAAACTGTGAGAACTATGCACATGCGTAACCTGAAACACACAAATTCTGTGCACAGAATCCTGTTTTGAAAGGCACAGGCATGAGACGGTGCATTTTGAACCAGACGGGTAGCCAAACCACATTAATCCCAAGCCAAAGTGGTTGCAAATAGGTTAAGACTGAAGGAGTTCCAGTTCTTCTCCACCCTCCTTCCTTACTAGACTAGATTCTGCTCATCACTGGTGTGTGCCATGCCACACTTCATCTCACCTCTTGATTGAACTGCTTCACTGGGCTTGATCCTGGCTTGTCCACCCTTGATGGGATTCTCACCTAGATTACAAATAAGAACAGACAGCTTACCCAGGGAGATTGAGTCAGCATGCACACACACACTTTGCGTTCTTCCCTAACAACCCTCCACATGAGAAACCTTCCTCAATTATCAGTTCTAATTGTACAGAGGTTAGGAATAAAAGGGAAGAATCTAAAATAAAGAGCAATTTTAACATCCAGAAGGAAAGGGAATACACGTCCCACTTCCAAGTTTGCCTGTCTGTTGATCATCAGCAACAAGTACCTGGATGACAACTCCCATCACTGGAAGGTTCAGAGTCTGTCCTGGCACAGGAGGTGGCCACTGATCAATCTCATTGCACACTGCAGGGACACAGGTAAAGAAAAAAGTTTAATCTGAAGGTCAATACGGCTAATTCAGCTGGTCCTACGAGTTCTGCCAATTTAATTAGTGCTCATTCCTAGTTCACATGTCCCCTGGCTAGTTACAAGCAAACACTACATCAAATATTTGTGCAAGTTTAGGTCAGGCACCAGACTCACATCTGCACCACCGTTTCCAGTGCAGGCCCAGCAGCAGTATTCGGTTGATAAATCAAGATTAAGTTGAGCAGTGCAATAAAGACCTAGACAGAGATGTAGCATTAGCGGTTTTTGCCTCTCTCTGGGAATACATTGTATGCAAAACTGACAGCATCATCTATTAAGGTTGTCAGACATTTCCCATTAATGCATCCTCTACAGCTGTTTATAATTTTGACAAGCCAACCACTTGGATGAAAGTGTTTCCCTGTTGGAATTTGCTCCAGAATGAACTCATTTGGAACATTTCAACTGTTTTCAGGAGCCTCCTGATAAAACCTCTGAAAGATTTCAGCATGCAAGCCCTCCCTCCTAGATCTGACTGCTCACCTGCCTCCAGGCACGGCTCCAGCTTGTCAAAGTATTCTGGAGCAATCAGCTGCAGCAACGACTGGAACAAGTTCACATACGGAAGGCGTGACACTAGCACCAAAGACTGAAAAAAAAGGTACATTTAAGAGTCAGAGACCCCCTGACATGATCATTTCTAGCATTGCTTATATTTACACTGCTTACTAGAGGGCTACACTTAAAAAAAACAAAATCAAGAACACTAAAGAGCTCAAAAGCAGCACTTTTACTGGCAGAATTCTTGCTAGCTACCTAGTTGTGAGCCTTCAGGCTTTGGAAGACCCTGGGTGTCCACGCAGACAAGGAGGTTTTTGTTTCATGAATAAGCACAGCTGGTGGCTTCTACTGGGGAGCCACCGCAACTACGAGGGATGAGTTTGTGACCTAGGAAAAGATCAACTGGAGGAAAAATAAAAATAAATTGCTGATAGATTCAAAGCTACCAAAACAACCATTTCAGATGAAGAAGCGCAAAGGAGCAGACTGTTGAAACTGAAATTAGATAGATAAATAAAATAAAGGAATTCTGGGGAAGAAGAAACAAAGTAACTTGAAGTAATGCTGATTTGTTTCCAGCAATGCTTTTTGTTGTTGTTGTTTTGGCTTCTTTCTAATGCTTCCTTATGAAATGTATCGCTATTTTTTACAACTTTTCCAACTCGGTCCCACTGGGCGTTTTCATTACTGTGCTGATTATTCCCTTCCTCTAATCATTAATGAATACATTAATTAGAATCCAGTGAAAATTTCCCCCATAGTCATTTAAACACCTCCTTTCCAACCCCAAACTTTGCCATTTGAAATAAAAAAGCCATCCAAGCATGACAATATACTTCACTGAGGAACTCCACGTGCCCACTACTTTTGTAAGTCTACCGAAGAGCAAGCACATTACCCTGGAGTAAATATCTGTTCAGCAGGTCCCCGTGTTGTCCAGTTTCTCTAATCCTCCAACTGAGTGATCAATCCACTGCTTTAGTGGAGATGAAGAAACTCATCTCTGTATTAGCATTTCTCTTTGAAGGAAACGCCAGCTCACTGCCTCGAGATGAAGAGAAACCACAGCAGGGCAACTACCCGCTGGGATGGAAGGGTGTCCCCAGTTTCCAAGGGGTTACCTGACCAATTTACCACAAAGCATTGCTCTTTGAAGAGCAGATGTTCAAAGTTCATTTGTTTGAGAGGATGGTATTTTATCTTGTGATGTGAAAAAACACTACTGAAAGAGTAATTCCATGGTTCCATGGAAAAAATTGGGGTCAAAGTAAAATATTTTCCTTCTCTAGAAGAAGTCTGAAATTCCACTCTGTGTCAGGCAGCAACCATACCTATCTGTCTGAGTAACACAAAGCACTTTGTGTTTTCATACTGAAATAAAGCAGTCCATATTCTTTTTTCCACCGTCTGTGTCAAAGGAGTTTATTCTAAGAGACAAGGCTGGTGAGGTACCAGCAGCGTCATTGCTGCGAGTTAGAAGCAACCAGCCCAGCAGGAAATCCGTTCCCAGATGGCTACAAGGAAGAAGAAAGATTAGCACAATAAGAAGAGTGGGGTTAAGGTATAACTAGCGCAGGCTGCAATAATGAAGTATATCCTCTCCCTGTCGGTGACACCAGCGTGCATTCTGAAGCAAACGTTCAAGTACTTCGGGATCTCATGATTCAGCAGGTCACTGCTCATGTGATTAACGCACCATGGCAACCGCATCCAGGTTTGTTTTGAATTACGCTTTCCACATATTCCTGTTCTCCATGACCTTTGCAGTTTCCTGCAGAAACACTGTGGGTGTCACGTAGGAAGCGGTGCTGTTTTACAGCTATGGGTAGGAGCCTTTTTACAGCTACGTACCAGTTGAGAGTAGCAAGCTATCTGGTTTCAGTACTCACCTTCTGAAAATAACCTCTCTTCATCGAGCTGTCCTTGACTTGCCTGAAGTATACATAACCAAAGTAATGAGCCGACTCCCGCTGCAAGAGACACCCACAGTGCTGTTACTGAGAAACCGATGACCGCTATCAACAAACTCCCTCCGATCTACCAAAGTTATCTGGTTGAGTTTACCAAATGGGGAGATAGAGAGGAGATACGAGCAGCTAAAGTCACAAAAAAATGAAAGGTAGCACCTTTTGCTAGCCCCTTTCTGCAGCACCTAAAGGGTTAATTGAGGTTTCCACCAAGACAACCAGCTGAGCCAAGCCCGTGAGCTCACCCTGGCACCCTGTGCTGCCACTGATGTTCTCTGACTGTCAGTTTTCTTTGCCAGCAAGAGGATTATGTATTGTTGAGGAAGGAATACATCATCTTTGGAGAGGAGGAAACGTCCCCTGCCCTACCCGTTGCATTCCTCTTTGGTCAGGCATTTAAGGCAGTGCCAGTCAAGCTTTGCTCAGAATGAAGCACAAAGCTGAATGACACATGAAAACTAGCAGACTTAATACAAATCCCCAGTGATCATTTTAAACAGTTCCCACAGACATCAAGGAACTGAATTTTGCTGAACACAACGATCATCCTTAAAATCATTTTCTGAAGCCCCACAGGCCCCATGGCTTAAGGCACCTTTCTCTTCCCAAATACTAGTTTTCCACAACAGAAACCAGTACTTTGGCAGTGAACCTGCGAGGCAGTGTCCAGTTGCTACAAAGCAGTAAAGATGTATGCAAGCTGAAAAATCTCTAGACCAGCATTTAGGAAAAGCAATCCTCCTACTCCCTCTCAGGCCAGCAATCCATTTCTGGATTGCATATCACAAAGAGATTGCAGAAGTGTTAAAAAGGCACATGCACAGGAAGCAGCATCTCAAAGGAGAAAACAGAAGAGGACAAGTTGATCTGATGGCCATCTGCTCCATTAAAAGAAGCAACAGCGCTCGGCACATCCCTTCTCTGCATGAAACGGACAGTTCACTGATGGAAAACCCACAACTAATGGACACTCAGCGCTGGGTATGGTTAAACCAGCCCAAGTGTGGATCTGTGGCATGTCAATTATTCCAGCTGGTTTTATACACATAGATCCTGCAACAAATGGAACAGAACTGTCATCCCTCAGCAAAAGACATAAACATCTAAGTCACCGCAGACAAGGATATTCCTGTCTCGCCTCAGGGAAACGTGCACAGGTAGCCCTGCGCTCTGTTGGATGTCACCAGTGTGCCACTATTTATTGTTTTGCTGTAGCTAGACATGGCCACTGCTCCAATCTGGGGTCCCCTGATTCAGTTCCATCCCTCAGAGTAACTGAGATTCTCTACACGGCCCTCTATGAGTATTAACGTGGAATTAAGTCCCCGTGCTGAAAGCTTTCTCCTTTTCTGACTATTCCCAGGCCAGAGAAAATGAGTATTTCATGCATAGAAAACAAATCAAAAGTATATTTGGTTTTTAACCCACTAACACTACTGTTTGCTTAGCAAGTAGAGTAGCGCATGGAAATGGAACTGACCTGCAGTGTTAGGGGTGCTTCTCTATTGTACTCGCCATCGTCCTCATAATGAGTGGTCCTCTGTCCCCCAGACTGACGAAGGCGGAAGCTAAATTGAGTATCCCCCAGGCCACCTGAGACAGAGAAGATCATAAACACTTAGGAAGAGGTTTCAGTAAAGAGAAAGCTGGAAATTGCTTACATGAGAAATGCTGACAGACCAGGGATGCTGATTTACACGAAACTCCAAACCCGAAAAAGGAAAGGAACAGCATAAAGAAACTCCCCAAATCTGGTGCAAGGCAGGAAGAACCCATAGCTCAACACAAGAGCTGGTATGATCAAGCTAAACCTTGCCAGGGCACTGCTGGGAACCTTAAGAGACATTGCCCAGCACCATCTGTCCTGAGTAGCTGCAGCCACCGCTTCCTATCCACCATACTGAAAAACCTACAAACAGCCTTAATCCAAGGCCACACAAACACCGACTTTAACAACAGTCCCCTGCACAATAGTTTTAGCACAAGCACCAGAGCCGGGCAGCTCCCAGGTCACCCCGCACCAAGAATACTTTGTACAGCAGAAAAACAAGCAGCGTGAAGTCCTCAGGAGTTTTCATCAGCTGGACAGGATGGGCAGGAGTAGGACCAAGTACTTACAAAGAGGTCGGTTATGAGGAAAGAGTTAAATACTAAGCTCACAGGTAAACAGTCTTAAGGTGCTCCAAGGGTGAGAGGACATACTCCTGTCCCACTGCTTGCAGATGCTATGCTCCAAAGAAGAGTAGAGACTGTTGTGTGTGTTATGAAGATATTACTATCAGTAAATAATTTACTTTAACAAAAGGGACGTTTAGCCTTAGTGTTCTCTGAGAAACTAGTGAAAATACATCCTTAAAAAAACTTTAAAACCAAATTGGGCAAAGCTCTAGAAAACTAACAGTCAGGAACCAGTCTTAAAGAAACAGGTACTGGGATGAATTAATGTGCTGATTTCTTATTGCCACCTTTCTGATTTAGAAATACAAGCTTTGGGAATACTTCTGCTGTGAAAGCAGCCTCTCCCCATCATTTCTCTTCCCTGAGCACTTCACTCACAAACACAGAAATGCTGACAGCCGACAGCTGCAAACCTCAGGGAACCTACCCTTCCTGGCTATTTTTTATATTTTATTGGCACAGGCGAAGCATGAGTGTGCAAGCTTATCAAGAAATTGTCCTGTCACCCACTATATCACAGATTCGATATCCAGAGAGCAATCAAAATCACAAGAAACCTCTTTGTTCAGACCTAAGGGCTGGGTGCTCCTTGATGTCACACTTCTAGAAGATACAGCCCATCAGTCTCTGCTGCATTAGAGGCGATGACTCACTCTTTCCATCATGAACCCGTTTCTTTCATAACGGCAACGAACCATCCCGCAGGCTGCAGGCGAGGCCAACAGATGCTACCTACCTGAGTAGGAGTCTGGGAAGGACAAGTAGCAGATACTAGTTTTCTGCAACAAACAAAAACATACAGTAAGAAACCTTCATTGCCACTGCCCAGTATCTTTAAAACCAGAAAAAAAAAAAAAAAAAAAAAAGTTGTTACCTCTTTTTCTGTTAGCCTAAAGTCATAAGGATACACCAACTGCAAAAGAGACAAGAGCCAGTAAGTCACTCTGTTCCCCGTGACTTCTACATAGATCTATAAATGTTGCTTCTATACAACAAGTGCCTTATTTTCCCCAAAGTAACATATCCTACAAGGAGGTGCATCTACCCATTTCAGATCTGTCAATAGCCCACTGCACGGAACCTGCCACAGAATCTGTGTTTATTCTAGATTTGAAGACAGACCAAGTAACTAATATTTTACTTAGATTTTAACTCGAGAGTTGAGTTTGTTCACTTGAGAGTGAACAAACAACCCCACGAGCCCGTTGGTAACTTCTCTGTACCAACCACTGATGTGCAACTGTCCGTTTTCTCTAAAGCAGGCAGGAGAGGACTTATTCCAACACTGCTTATGTTAACATAGGCTTACTCTCCAAGCTCCAAGCCTGGAAAGCATTAATATTCAATTCTGCACTTGAATACAAGTTTACAAATTGCCCAAAATAATGTCCTATGTAGAAAGTTTTGGACTTTGCGTATTTCTAATTATTGTTTGGAGGAGGGTCACTTTTTATTTTGAATTTTTAAATCTGGCTAAAAAGTCACTAGCAATTCACTAAACCCACCAAATACTCTGAAGGAGTGGGGAAGGCTGGCATCATGAGCTGCTGAGAGGTAAAAGCAGATTTCACAGCAATGAAGTGAGCAGACAGACTACAAGTGACTTTAAAAACAAAGCTGTGCATACATGCAAAGAGGTACAGAAAGGGACAGCACAGAGAGCGTTAACAGTCGTGGCTGGGGAAACAACCTTTGCAGCAGCCTTCTGCAAAGATACAGGCAGAGCACGATGACTGTCCTCAAGGGCGGAGGAAAGGATGTGGCAATAATCAAGAGTGAGACGATGATAGCCTGGACAAAGGTTCTAGCTGTGTAAAGAGACTAACAACCAACATATCCGATGTAGGTTAAACAATACGAAGTCTGGTGTCAGACACAGACTCGGGTATATCGCCTAGCCTCCAGGGTGGAAACGTTTATTTAACAGTCCTGAGCAACTGGTCAGCGAGAGACGC
This sequence comes from Aramus guarauna, assembly GCA_013400195.1. Classification (NCBI taxonomy): domain Eukaryota; kingdom Metazoa; phylum Chordata; class Aves; order Gruiformes; family Aramidae; genus Aramus; species Aramus guarauna. Next base: position 65,477 of record VXBL01005526.1, read on the forward strand.
TGTTGACGGCGACCGACAAGCAGAAAATGGGCAGCAGGAGAAGTCTGAGAGGATTCAGATCGGTGTTTCGGCCTCCTCGATTTGAGATCTGTCGGCAGAAAGACAAGCCAAGGTTTATTTTGTACAGAAAGAGGTGGGTCTGGCGCAGGCTTGAGGATTCATGCTTTGTCAGCATACCACTGACAGCTGAATTATGTCACACCCAATTTATCATCCAGCATTTCAGATAAGAGAGGTCGTCAAGAATTTTAAAGCATCTAGTTAAAGACTCTAGTGTTGCAGCCGAACTCTGTAAATGCTGATCACACTCCTTCTGCATTTACTGTAACCCAGTCAAAGAGAACTCAAGGCAGGACTTCTTGGGTCAGGGCTGAGGGCAGAACTGCGAGCAAGATCCACAGCAGAGACAATCCCACGAAGAAGTGAGAAATGACACAGCTACAGCAATAACGAGTTTCCCATGTCATTTGGCAGAGGCTAGAAACTGAAGTACTTACAGATCCGTGTAAGCACACAGCCTTTATAGCACTGACTGGAAACGCAGAAATTGCAGGTGGCTTTAAGTAAGCGGATGAGAAAGAAACTAGCACTGAATGACTTGAAAAATGGAGATCTGCCCATCAGCTTTCTGTAACTCTGCTTCAGGTCAGCGTCGAGTCATCTGGTCCTCAAATCAGGAGCTCTCTTCAGCGCTTGACTCTTCTTACAAGTCTATAAATAGCAAGGGTGGCACCACGCCAGAGTGCTGGAAGTTCACCGAGCAAGCTCGCTGCGCTCTAACAATTCCCCGCTGATTCCTTGGCAAGGTCAGCTAATCAGCTTCAGAGAGTGAGCCAAATTAACAATTAAAAATTACGCTGATTAGCCTTCGGTTAAGCTTCTCTGAAAGACAAAAGCTACAAAAAGTACAGGAGCAAAATTATCACATGCAAGCTACGGGGATGAGGCGGCACATTAAGGCACACTAGAGAATGCGGGCTTTTCAGACGCCGAAGCATGAAGGGACGCGTTACGCTACGCCACGGGAGAAGGCACACTTCTCTGCTTGCTGTGTTTCTGCATTAGGTGACTGAATCGATTCTTGTGGCTGTGACTAATTTAAGGATCATACAAACATGTATTTGGTTAATTCCCGTGTAATAATGGCTAGAGCAGGAACAGAGACCTGGACATCTGACACCAATGCATCAAGAAGCTCAGGAATCTCACAGCATCGTGCTTTCTGCAGCACTTGCTGATGGCCTAAACGTAAGTTCAGGTCAAGACGGACTTCTCATTCTCCTGCTGCCTTTTCTGGGGGGTCTTTCTGCCAGGAGTGGATACTGACGGCTCCTGGCTGCTCTCTGGGACCAAGTTTAAGATAGGCTAAACGTATGTTTCACTTGGAGATGTGTGCTCAGTTTCGAGAGAAAAAAGAAGGTAGAAAAAAAAAAAAATCAGGCCCAAATGCTTCTGTCTGAGCGTAGAAACGCTGACAGACCCAAAAATTCAGATATGTTTTTGAAAAATAGGTCTTATCTTCCACATCCTTGCTGCCCCTCCAGTTTAACAGTGACACGCACTTCCATGTTTGGGAGGATCGCTAAATATTTACAAGATTAAAACCCCAATCTAAAATAGTAAGAACCCTAGTCGCTAGAACTTTTCAAAAGCAAAAAGACAGTAAACAAAAAGGAACTTTTCGTTTGTAAAAGTCCCTGGATATCTCAGAAGTAGCCCAAAAGGGCTTAAATTATGTCGTAACTTGTGATGTAGCGCTCTCCCCCATCAATACCGACTTAACAAGCGTGGAGGTGACACATGTTGTTGAAAACAGATCCTCGCAGTAAAGCTTTGCTGTTGGTATCGGTACGGTGCCAAGGACTCTGCGGCTGTCATAGCAACATGGAGAACACCCCAGAAAATCACTTCTGGTGACTCTGAAGTCACCCAGCTTCACAAAGTGCCTGTGTTTGGAACAGCTCGGGGAGGGAGGAGCCAGTGCCGCGCTGAAAAGGGATATTTCAGAGCCACCAGGATGGATTTTCAGCGTTTCTATGACAGCGGCACCAGAGAAGTCGGAGCCCTTGGGAGTCGGACGGCAAACGGCTGGTGGGGAGGGCTGCGGCTGGAGGACACGGACTGCTACCGGAGAGAGGAGCGTCTGAGAAACGCATCTTCCTGCTCCCTGGTATTTTTGCCATCTGTAACTGAGTAGTTGAAGCACTTATACCCCATTTCTGCATTAACCTATGTTTTCCTTTTCTACTGTATATTTAAAGAGCAGCAGAGTGGGACTCACGGAATTTCAGGACGATGGCGTATCTGCACTGTGAGATGACTGACACAAGTCAGGCGATATTCAGAAACCCGAGCAGAGCCTGAACAAGCTCTTGGTTGCCAAGTTGAATCCACAGAGCCTATCCCATTCCAGGGGTAACTTTGCCTTTCTACTCGCTGTCATGGAAGGACAGACAACACACACTAAGCAGGCTTCAACAACGTGGCTTCTGCATAGATTTGGGCAGCAAGGGAAGAAAAGAGATGTTTTATCTGGGAAGAATCCTGTACTTGGGAAAATAGAATCTTCAGGGAAGGATGATGAAGTCTCAGCACAGAAACCCTGACTGAGACAGACCTAAAGCAGAACTGCAGGGGACATCCTAAGGTTGGACTACACTTGGGACGTCTGAATCTTCACGCACTGATTTACAGGGATGATGCAAAAGTACAGTGCAATCTCCAGAACGGGAGGTTTCCCTTCCTTCCGACTCGCTTTGCTGCGAGCACGTGAGGTAGCGCAAGTTACTCCAAACATTTGTATCCTGTCACCGTGTGTAATCCTTGGGTGTGTGAACAGCCTCTGTGCATCAATCACTCTTCAGGGGGATATACCCACATCCACAAAACCACAGAGAGCTCTGTCAAGATCTAATCTCAGTCAGCTATGCTGATCTGGTGATGTCTATGGCAAACTTCCCGTGCAAACTCAGCCAGGACTGAAGTCCCACAGGGCTGGGTGCCACAGACGCATTTTTTAACCCAGAAACTTGCAATCAAGAGCCCAACCCGTACAACTCCCTCTTCTTGGCTGCAGAAATCAGCCCACTTGGAGACAAGCCGCGGGATCTGGACCCAAGCTAAACCAATCAAGGCCACAAATGGCAACAGGGAATAAGCAGGAAGGTAATGACACCATTTGACTACTGGCAATAGTGACATTTACACTTTTTCAAAATTTGGAAATAATTTTACTTGGAATTCCCCTCTAAGACAGTAACAGCATGAGCTTTTTTACTTTCCCAACCCCATCGAGAACAGAACATGGGATCTTTATCACGCAGCTTCTCCTCTGCCTGCCGTCCTTCCTGGACGTCTTACCCGACACAAACCCTGTTCCTTGCCCAGACCCTTCGCTCAGAGACAGAAATCCACAATGGATGAACTAAAGGAAAAGCAACGGTGGGGCTGTGTCACCACTCTGCCCAGATGCTGAGATGTTCCCAGTCTTCTGTAATTTATGTCACATGAGAAACATTTTTCCCATCAATACTTATGTAAGCAAAGGAGGAAAAGGGAGGAAAGGAAGAAAAAGAATAAAAATACCCTTCCAGGGATTAAGAAACCATACTACTGCATACCCCGATCAGCGTCCCCTCCTTATAATGCTAGACAGGTAATACAACGGGTGAGAAAGCACCTTTGTAGCTACATATTAAGACACACCTATGAAGCATTAAGTTGTAAATGCTAATTATTATCCCAGTATTTCTATCCTTTCCAGGGTATATCAGGTCTGGGTTTGCAGGAAAGAGTATACAGCATGTGAAACTTTGGTCTACAGTATATTTTTTTAATTTATTTTCAGGCTTCATGAAAAGAAACATAGTCAAGTATTTAAGAAAACAGAGCAGCAATAGGCCAACTTGATCTCTACTGCTTTCCATTCCCTTCAGAAGCTTCAGCATGACTTTAAAAATGGAAAGTCTCCATTCTCTAAAACCCAGCGTTAAGCTCCTTACACAAAGGAAAGGCAAGGAGTACTTCCCACAATTACACAACAAACATCAAGGAATTTGAGAGAATGCCCTAGGTTCAGCACAACCCAGATACCCGCTCTGGGGCATTTTGTTGCCTGAACACCAGCCAGCTCTTGCCTTCAGTCACGTTACAAGCCTTAGGTCTCTCACTCCCACCAAATCCTCTTTCAGATTCCTGGGAATAGGGAAAACCCGTTCCAGTCCTTTCGCTCCCAATTCATCCCCTCTGCCCCCCCAGCACGTCAGACCTCCTGCGAAGCCTCCAACACCGCAGGTCCTCATGCCGACAGAGCCGCCTCAGCCCCCGCTCCATCGCACCCCACTATCCCCCCATCGCTCCCCCACTCCCACCCAGCTCCNATTATCCCCACATCGCTCCCCCCACTCCCACCCAGCTCCTGACTCCTTCCCTATCGCGACATCCATCTCGGGCCCTCCTCAGCGCCTGCTGCCCC
>VXBL01005526.1:77355-134410 GCA_013400195.1 Aramus guarauna
GCCCTGGCGGAGCTGGGCCGTGGGAAGGCGGGGATCCCGTTTCCGTGACTCATGCCCAGGCGGAGGTTGATGGGTGAAGCCGTCGGGTGAGGGGGGGATCAGCCTTCCGGGGACCCCCCGGCCTCGCCTGTGCAGTGTGTGGAAATAAATGTCACTGTGCCGGCTTCAATAACATACAGAAACCGGGGTGGGAGTCGTAGCTGCAGTTGGGATCACTACAACACGTAATCTTACAGAAAGACGACTTCTTGCCAGGTCTAACGAGGGCTCCTTTCCTAATTTGAAGGCCTTGTTTTGCACTCGTTAAAAAAACAACACAACAAAAAACTCCCCAAAACGCAACAACCAAAAACTAGGAAGTGAGAAAGAGAAACTGAGAGAACTCAGAGGGACCGGAGGTATATTTCATGTTTTGATCTCCCACTTAAAAATTAATATTTAAAAACTGAAGCTTGTTTTCATACTGTACTTCATTTTCTCTCGCAAAAAACAAAGGAGAAAGTTGTGATTCCAGTCCTGTCCAGAGCTACACATGTTTGCAGCCAAACATGTAATCACTTACTAGCAGATTCTTGTTAGAAAGCACTGTTTTAAGAATGATGGGAGAATAAACATTTATGATTTCTCTTATTACTGTGACACTTAAAAGCAAACACTCTGCCAAGATGCTTCAGTGTTAAAAAAAAAATCTGGTGGATGGTAATATAGCAATTTCCATAGCAACCAACAGTGATATCATGGTAAGCAAAGTTAAATTTTGGAATGTGCAATAGGAACACATAATGATTTGTGCTGGTTTCAGTGGTACTGATAAACATTTGCTCAGGAGGAGATGACTGAGGATTAGAGAAGAACAAAACGGTTTGGAACTGAAGGCTTGCTTTGTTTTTCGTGTACTCAACATGCTGACATTTCTGGTGACTTTCGTACTTTCTTTCTATTATGTTGCAAGTTCAGAGACCTAGGCCAACGTCCTGTCTAGAAATGGTGGAAAACGTGCGGTACCGCAGCAGCTTTCTGGGAAGAGCTCAGTCTGTAGCGGGACGGTATGGGGCAGGTGGCACAGAAAACAGCAGCAAGGTTTGGGGAGAGTCCCCGAAACCTCAGGCTGCGAGACGGCGACTGATGGCACGTGTTTGTTCTGGGATGGCAGGGAGCACTGAAGCATCCTCTTCCCGAACCTGGTATCCGATGAAGTCTTGGTTGTACCATAGGAGGGACAGGTTGAATTTCTAAGTTCATAGTTCAGAAATTGGAGACACTGTCAAAACTGAGTAAGATAGAGAAAACTATCTTTAAGAGCTTATGTTGTTGTGGTTTGGTTCTTTCGTAGTAAGCAAGCATCCTCAGTCTGTGGGCTTACATTATTTTTAGCAAACTCCAGGCCGCTGTGAGGAGTGACACGGCCTGTTTTGTGGTGCTTCCCTGGGGGGCAGCCCCCTTTCTGCAGGGGGGTGCTGGAGCAGCAGTGCTTCCGAGGGGGCTTCTCCCGACACATTGTTCACTGCTTGGACTGGGAGTCAGCTGGAGCAAATTAAATTCTTGCTGTCCACAGATAGTGCAGTCCTGAGCTAGAAGAAGGAATCGTTTGGTTACGCTTCTGCTCCTTTTCGGCAGGGAGATGTCCCAGGCGTAGCTGATGGTGTTTTTCCATGCTCTGTGGAGGGAACGCTTCATTCCTGTTCTCCCCTGAGATTTATTGGCTATCAGCTAAGGTGTCAGAGAGAAACCAACACTGTTTTCTCCCCTGCGATGCAGCGGTACAGAAGAATTTTAGCAAAGAAAGGTGATATGTTTGAGGAGACCTCGGGGCGGGGGGGCAGAACAGGATGAGCTTTCTTACTCTGTGTTTCTGATAATAAGGTGTGTAGAAGCATAAGCGTAAAAGCTGTAGATTATATGTTAGGGAAAATGACTTCGCATACATAATCAAGTAGTATGTTTTCCTAACACAGTGGTTTGGAGCCTGAAGTGTTAGTGCCTGAAGGGCAATAGCTAGAACACTGTAATAAGCCCAGCCATAAAAATGGGCGAACTGGAATGCCGAGAAATAGAAGAGTATCTTGTTATAGTAAATGTTTCTGAAACACCAGTAGAATGACAAGAATAACTGGGAAACTTGGGTGTAAATGACCGAGGAAAAACGGACGAGGTCCATGAGTTGGGAGCAAAGCAGGAGCTGAGGGGTTGACAGAACTTCTGAGAACTTCATAGGGAGGAGTATTGGTGGGAGGTCTGGTTGGTTTGCTAGGCGTAAAAAACTCATGGAGGAGAGCAGAGCTAGTAGACTGTATTACTGATGGATGTCGGCTCTCCGTCTGAGCAGTCAGATACGGAGCCACAGTTCAGAGCAGCAGTCTTTACTCTTAGCCCGATTTATAGGGTAACACAGTTCTGTTCTTAATTATGTTTTATGGGCTGGGGAATCGGCTTGACTGGTACCTCCTTTTCACGGAAAATCTACAAATGTCGGTGGGTTTATGTAAGGATTGGGGAAAGAATGTGGTCTCTGTGTGACCAATAGTAGCAACAAAGGAACTGAAGTGTCTTCTTTGATTCAATATTATTAGAAGCAAAAGTATGTTGTCTTTTTCTGTCCGCGGCTATGTTTCTAGGGCACTTGTTTCTTTAATTGTGCTTTTCTCTTTCCCTCTCCTCTATATTCCTCCCATCACTCCCCCATCCCCCTGTGATGGACTTCTCTGCTCCTTGTTTTGATCTGCTAAAGCAGTCAGCAGTGCAATAACCAATATTGACATTATTGTTATTATTGCATGCCTTGGCTATTTTTACCTGCCTGTTAACTCTGGTATGGGGGGAAACTCGGGCAAATAAATAATGGTTATCTTGGGAAATGAAGCTTTCCCAACCAAGGTTAAAAATTTCGAGACTAAAAAAGCTCGCATTTTTGTGGAATTTGAATGCCAGACACATCGCGTGCATAGTGTTCAGATTGGGTCTGCAAATGGGAAGTTTGACATCACTGGCTGAATTAACAGGGACGTTCTCTCTTGTTGCTTGCTGTTCAGTCCTGGATAAAGCCGAGACAGTGCAAGTAGTTAAAGTAATAACTGGCTATGTAGCAATGCCCAAAGCCTGACTAAAATTGTTATCTTTCGCAGGGGTTGCTTCAAACGAAACACCGTGTGGCACTGAGGTTTGGAAAGGGGGTAGTCAGCAAAATTGGGATGAGCTAGCTTAGGAGGACGTGATGTCAAAAGGAGGAAGTTAAAATCATCAGGCTGAGTGTGGAAGCTCTGCAGCTGTTGAGCTGTGACTGCTACTGATCTTCCCTCTCCATTTCTCTGCGTCTGTTTTCTCGTCCCGTGCACGGACTGTAAGCTCTGCGGGGCAGCGGCGGTGCAGTGCCTGGGATGGGGGCCGCCTGTCCCTGCAGTGGTGCCTCTGGGGGTCACTGCATTGCAAATACCCAATTTCATACCGCCGGGTGCTTAAGGACACAATCTTATCTATACAGCAAGGGAAACCGGAAAGCATGAGAAAATAACATTATGGTTAAATGGCAAAGTTCAAGGAGTTATTTGGGGCAAACAGGCAGAGCTTGGAACTATTTCCTTACCGAGGCAAAGCAAGAAACTTGCACCAGCGCTGTTGTTTCGGTAGGCGGGATGGTAGGCAAGCTACCCGAGGTACAACGAAAACTTTCCAAACATACTGATTACTTGAATTCAAGGTTTGTCTTCAGTTGGCAAATGTCTCTGCTGCTCTTCCCAGTATGGCTGTGCTAGTTGTCCTCTTTTTAATTTTATTTCAGTTCTGCAGTTTGCTGCTATTCAGAGCATTGTGGCCTGCAGCGACACTGATAACTATTAAGTCACTTTGATTCTGATTTTGTTTGGCAGAATTAGGAGCAATAGCAGCAAAGTAGAGACTGGCGCTGCTTGCTGGGAGAAAGACAAAAATTGCGAAGACTCCAGTAGTGGAGATGGTCTGTCTTGCTGCAACCTGGAGGAAGGAAGAAGGAAATAGAACACAAGATATTTCACTTTCAGTTTTGTCTTTGCTTTTTCTATGGTAGACTTAATTATGTTAGCTGAGAAAATGCATGGTGGTTACGCCTTGACATTTTGTGATAAGTGACTTAGGTTCTCTTCTGCGTAGCGATTTCATCCTTTCTTTTCATTCCGCATAGTCTTGCAAAACCTACAGATTGTTTCAGCTTCTTGCTTTCATGTGCAGCAGGGTGGGGTGAGAAAGGTTGTGTTTCTTTAGCTGTTTACTTTTCATTTTCTTCCTTCAGAAGATCCTCTGGTATGCCATTTAACATAATCCTTTTATGTTAAGACTTTTTTTTTTTGTTTTAGAAGGATAATTGAGGCTGTAAGCTAACAGGTTGAAAGCTGTATCCCATCTCCGCGAGCCGGAGGACTAAGGGCACAGTTCCACAGCGACATCCATGGCCCCGAGCCCGGGTTGCCGTGTGTTGGCATTAACGTTTGCGTGGTACTCGACCTCGGAGAGCTGAGCGGGCTGAACGCTAGCCCTGCTTGGAGGGAGTAGTTCTCAGCTGGATCGTCTCCCTCGCCCAGCTTGGTGTGTAGTTGCACAAACAGCGCTGACACGAGGGAGGATGCAGGGACGTGGGACCCAGGAAGGAGAGGAGTAAAAAGAGCAGGTCTCTCTCCGTCTGGGTTTAAGTCGGGTGTGGTTCAGTTTAACTCACCTACCTTTGGGATGCAATGTGTTCCTGGTGTGTCCCTCTGCGTTAGTGCTGGTCCCACGCTCACAGGGAGCCAATCTGGCAGAAAACTACCCCCCTTCCCCGGCTTGTTTCCCACTGGTTTATTTTACTTAGCAGGCATGGTAGGAACAGAGGAGCACCGCTGCCAGAACGTTTGCTCGACAACTTAAATGTGAAGGGGTTGGGAACGTTGGGGCTGCAGCGGTGTTAACGAAAGCCGTGATTCTGTGTTAGATCAAATCAAACCAAGCCTAGGGAATAAAGTAACCAGGGTGTTCTCAGAGTCCCAGGACCTCAGCTCCTGAGCCAGAGCACCCAATTAATGGCCAACAGATGCTCAATTAGCACTCCATTTAACAAATTAGAAATACTAAGTAATGGATTTCCACTTAGTTCTATTACATGTTATCCTTTTTTTGTTTGGTTTTTTTTTAATATGGAAGATTATTTTTCTTTGTGCTCAGTTGGTTTTTACTATTTCTTCATTCTCCCAGTCCTTATTACTTTTTAACATTACATTGTCCATGGTATATCCTAAATTTTATTTTATCTTTTTTATTTTCTTCCATGACTTTCTAAGCCTTGTTTTGTTTTTTTGTTTTTCCCCCTAACGTTGTGTTTCAGACTTTGCCCTCACTTTCAAGGGGCTGGAGGCCTCTCACTGAAGTTCACACATCTATGATGTAAATGCCTACTTCTGAGGTAACCATTTAGGGTTCCTTTTTTAGTCAGTGGAGAGAAACAGATGCTTATTTTCTTTTGATGCAGAAGTCTAAAATAGAGCTGAGTTTTGCTGTAGAAGTGCTCATTTCTCTCCTCCTGCAAAGGGAGTCTGGTGACTAATTCAGATTAGTCATCCATAGTATAAATATCTACACGTTAGGTGAGACAGATCCCATTGCAGAAGACCGGACTTGCTAGGTGGAGATTCTGAGCGGGACCTCCTCAGCGTGGTGCAGTTGCCTTCTCGCCCTTGAGGGACTCCAAGGTGAATGAGACACTGGATGTGTTTCACAACGTGCGTTGCCCTTCGCTCTGTTTGATGAATCTTCTTCCTCTTTCAGACCTGACTGATAAGCTTGAGGTTGAAAACTGTGTCTGTAGATGATTCAGAATCATATAGCTATCTATTCAAGACCAATACGATAAAACAAATGTAAGTTTTTGGCATATACATGACCAGCATGGCTGGTTTTTCAGATTCCATTTGAGATGTATGGATGCTATACCGTTGTGGTTGTCTGCCTACTTAGGTCAAAATTAGGAATAAGCTCTGTGCTGCTGGAGACAGGATTTCTCCATGTTTCTTCAGTGCTTAGCATGAAGAAGGCCCTCGACTGAAAAGAACTTTATCACTCTTCTAGTAAATATACATATTGAGTTTTTTCCTTGTACTTTCTCTAAAGACCATTTAATTATGACCAGTCCCAGAGATTGCTACATGTGGCTGGGTTTTGTGAAGACTCAAGAATGAAGTAGCAGAGTAGTTTACAAAAATACGAAGGGGCTTGAGGATGCCAAATTTTGCAGAAAGGCGCGTAACGTTTTAGGGATGCAGTGCCAGGAATAAATGCATATTCGATTTCATTGATGTTACACTGTACCCACTGTTTCCTCTTACAAAATAAGCAGCTAATTTCATTACTTCTGTTTTTCCTGTTACTTCTGTCCTCCTTGTTCTTAGCTAACTATAGTCCTTAGAAAATAACTGTTACAAGTGATTAGTGTTAGTCTCTGCAGTGTCTTCAGCGTGGCGGCTTTCATCCCATGTGTCCGTGGCCTCCCCGGCACTGGTTTTCCCCTCCATTTTAAGTAGCAGCACTGGTAAAGAACGTCATGTCTTGCAGAGAGAGACCTCGCTCCTTTGACTTTGTTTTTCATGAGTGAAATTTTTCACTCAATTGAAGTGAGCTTGTAACTGCTGTTTTTTAAAATATCCACAAGAAAATGTTGGAACGAAGTGGTGCACTTCCCAAGAACAAAACTATTTAATTATTTTTAGTCTTAGAAGAGAACAGCAAGTAAAAATACTGAGTGTATACTTGGGGTTTGGCTATGTGCTTGAGTTTTTACAAGGAACTATGAAGTGAAACTGAATCACCTGGTAATCAGGGTAGAAATTTGCCGTGTGAGGGAAATACTGTTGTGTAATTGGGGTTTGTTAGAGCTGGTGGACTGTGCCCTGTCATGGATATATTATTTTGGTAAAAGCAGAAACTTTACCAAATCACTGCCAACCAAACAGCAGACCTAGTGTTTGGAGAAACAGGAGGATCTCAAAGGCCCTAGAGAGAAAGAAACAGTCTGCCGTTGACCTCCGCGTTCACGTTTTGGTACATGAAAGGCAATTCTTGCTGGAAGGAAATCACTACGGTTTGTGTATGTTGGCCGGTTTAAACTCCGCTGCCTAGTGGGGAGGAGCTGGGGGAAGACCAGGCAGTGTTGGTGGAAGGTCTGTGAAATTTCATCTCCGTGTGTGAAGTAATAAGCCAGACTAACACGGAAAGTATAATTATTGGAATGGCTGCTATGCCTGAAAATGGTGAAATACTATGCATTTTACAGACAATTTTGAGGTACATGGTTAAAGAAAATAGTAGGGCAGAAAAGATAAAAACCGTGTTAGGCAATCTATATTTAAAAAAAGCAAGGGCAAATCTGATGGTGCACGTGGAATTCTAAATGTATTTCTTGTTCACGGTTTTTGGCGTGTGTATAAGTTGCCAAGCTGGATGTCAGGGGTATGGATTAGGCCGAGAGCTTGTGTGGGTCCTTTACCTGTCTAAATAAGAGGAGAAAACATTTGTCTCTGCATAATGTCTTTGTGCACTGGGAAGTAGACGGGTGGAGTGGCGAGTCCCTGCTGCATTTGCTCTGACTCTGGAGCACGTTACGCTCCTGTGGTCCCGTACGGGTGTTCCTGTTCTCGTCCTGAGGCAGTGGGTGCTTTCGGGGACGGAATGCCACAAGCTTTTTCTCTATAACGGTATTTCTTACTTGAAACCTAGGATGCTTCCCTTTCCCTTACCACTTCTTTGTTCTTACTTGGCCTGTCACACGCAGCAGCAGAGGGAAATTTAGTGTAGGCTCCTGAGGTTATGCCTGTACCGTAAGGTTATGTCTGAACGCGATGCCAGGAGATGTGTGGGTGAGGTGCAGAGCTGGAAGGAGTCCTGCTGTGTCACCTCCAGCTCGGTGCGGGGCTGATGTGCTTCTCTGCTTTCGAAACCTGAGCTGCTGTCTCTGTACAGCATATGCTGTACATGTAAATGCCCCAGCTTGCTAAATGGGGAAGGACATTCGTAATATGGTGCTTTATTGTGCTGTTCGGCTGCAGAAGCAACAAGAACATTATTTAAAATGTCACTATGGCATTTTCCAGCTGAGAAAAAACCCACGCCTTACCTCCAGAATTTGTAGAAAGCAAAAGGAACTCTTATCTTTAGAAAGTATCAACAGTCTTCTGTATTCTTCATAGTTGAAGTCAGATTTTAAATTAAGTGGAAGATGTTTCATGGAGCTGAACTGCTGCGAGGCCCATGAGGTGCTGGGGGCTCTTAGGAGAGTTACGGTGGGGAGAGCTCGGTGTGGGGGGGAACGTTTGGCCTTGCACCAATGGGGTGAACGTTTCTGTTGCGTACGGTGTGCCTTGCTTGAACCTGAATTTCTGACTTGGGAATTGTTACTCAAATAGACTTTGAGTGTTATATGTGAATTAATACCTGGCGATGACTCCTTGTAACTGAGTATTTAGTTGCAACACCAAGCTGGCTTGATTACAGAGTTTTATGATAGTCAGAGATGATGATACTCCATTCCTGTAGCTATCATAATTTGCATTCTCTGAGGTATTTATAGAGATCAAGACTACTTACTGATGATCTTTTGTGCAAGGTTGATGTTATTTTCCCAAAGTTTATACAATCCCTAGAATTCTTTATTAAACTTGGAAAAATAAATGTCATCCTTTTCAGTCATTTGCAATCTTCACCTTTTCTCTTCCAGACTTTGTGCTTTTTATTAGTGTTTTTGGTCATGATTAAGGCCATTTAGTTACAGCGTGAACAACTTCTTTGAATTCGTGCTTAAATCTGTAGTTTGACGTGCATTTAAGCTGGCACTGCTGCCAAAAAGCCCTCCCCTTCTTGCTGCTCGTACCCATTCCTTGTCATTTCTGTCACCCCTCCTCGCTGACACCGGCATTTGTGCAGCCGTGTTGTGAACCAGTCTGGGGGAGTGATCAGGCTGAAAGGTTTTTTTCTGCTAATACTGCATGGAAAAGGGGAGAAGGTGTTGTTTTTTTTTTCCCCCAGCCGTGCCAGTTTAACTACATGGCAACCTGTGGCCTAAAATCGTGAGCACGTAATTCTGGCTTGTGATTTCACGAGCAACCTGAGCGTTAATGTTTATTTGTCTGGGTAAAGCCCATTGAACTCCTAAGGGTGGGTCTGGGATTTCCAAATGCTTGTTTTCCTTCCAAGATGTTTTACGACGAATGAAGCTGAGCCCATAAATATTGTTTAGGTGGTGCCATGCAGGGAAAACAGGCTGGTGGTCTAGTATCATATATGAGCTTTTTTTTTTTCCTTCTGACTGTCTTAATATTTATTTTAACTATAGAACTACTTAAACTTTGTGTGGACTCTGTATGATGTCCTGAAAGATTAAGGAAATAAAAACGCATGTTGTTTAATATCCTGTTTTAATGTTTGTTACGGGTTTGGCAAAGCACTATTGTGCCTCGTTCACGTGTCGTTTGGTTGGTAGAACAGCGCAATGTCAGAATATTCTGGTAAAAACTGCAGCATGCAGAAGGCTGAACTGTTTTAACTGTAGAGGCACAGCTGCGCTTTGGAAGCTTTGAACTTGTAGAAAGGACCATTAAAGGAGCACAAGCAGTTGTTTTTCTTGCTCAGTTGAGGACGTTACGGTACGTACTGATACAATAGGTGTATCTGAAAAACACAAGTCTCGATCTTCTTGTAAGGCACAAGAGGAACTCTTAGTTTGCAAATGCTGCTGCCTTGCTATCTAACAGTCTGAGCCGTGTGATGCCACATTTGTAATAGTGCCTTATTCTGCATGTGCAGCAAAAAGTGAAATAGCCGGGGTCCATAGGTCAATGTGGTAAATGGCTTTGACAAAAGGATTTCTGAAAAACGCTGTTTGTGTGCCCCAGTAAATACCAGCATCTCACTTTTGAGATAATAGTCTAATTAATAGTAATTATTTCTCAAGAGTTTAACTGTGGTGATCCAGGAAAAAAATTAATTTGTTGCTTAAACAACGTGTAGTAAACAGTGTAAGTGGCATCAAAGTCTCTTTACTAGTGTAAGCAGTGCAAGTGAGTGGAGTGTCTGAGGAGTCCTGCGAGAGATCTGTACGCCGACACTTAGAAACCCCCATGACTTTCTTTTGCTTATTTAACAGTGATTGTGTGCTAGCTTTTTAAGATTTGCAGCTCGATCTGAATATTCACCTTAATCTTTGAAGTGAAGCACAGAACCTGCTGAGGTTCCTCGCAGATGCTGCTGCTGCCTGCTTCCGTGGGGGAGACGGGCTCTTGGGCTGCGTAAACAGAGCAGTGACTGAAAATGTTTGACTGTTCATCTGCTTAAATTATCAGTGATTGAGTGAAATGCATGTTAAAAATGTTGAGATGACTATGCCCTTATAGATAAAGTGAAGCTGGTAGGCTGTGGAGTTTAATTCCTTGCTGTGTACTTAGCTCCATATGCTTTTGACTGACCTAGAAAAAAAGACCTTTTTTGTGCAATTACGTTCACAGTGAGTTTGGTATATTTTTAAGACTGACTTTTTCCTGCATTTTTTTGAAACACTGCAGTTTCTTCAGTGTCTGGGTGTGTTGAATTTAATTAAAAATGTAACATTTAAATAAAGAAGCTGTGCAAATTTTGTCCTTAGCATGGGGTAGGGCGTCAATTAGAAGGCTGTTGAACTAGATGAGGATAAAGTTGATCATCAAAACAAAGTACTTCTTGATATCATCTCTTTATTAGGGAACTTCAGAAGCATGGAATAATTAGAAGTAGCTCTTAATTTTCTGTGCGTATTTGTACAACAGACAGGCCTTCATCATTTTCTGCCTGCAGCAGTTTTTTATTAAAAGAAAAAAACCCCAACCCCTTACTGTGCTGGTATAGCAGACTCCTGCAGCACTTGTGATTTACTGTTTGTGCCCAAGGAATGTAAACCTGGATGTCTCTTTCATTTGTCAGGTGGTAAGAAAAAATGAAGAAGCTAAGATTGCTGGCTCAGAAGAGGAAAACAAAAATAGTCTCGTGGCTAACTGGTGAAATGCTATTTTGATTAAGAGTAAATTATATCTGAGAATTATAAGCGTATCTAAGTGTTTTCAGTCACCAGTGCGGGCTAAGCAATCTCTTTGGGAGCTGGAACACACCTTCAGTTATATGGTAACACCTGAAGATGTACAGAACCCCCTGTGCAGTGTTTCCATCTTCCTCCCCACGTGTTCGCTGCAGCCCCGGAGCGACACGAGTGCCCTCGTAGCCCAGGTGCCCTCAGAGGTTGCGTCCCCTTTCTGAAGGGTGGTTTTCCCTTGCTGCGAGGGAGCCAGCGACAAGGCAAACGCTGAACGATGTGGCAGGAGAGTGCTGTGCCAGAAGGCTGCAAAGAGGTTATTGGAGCTGCGGAGCTGGTACCGCGGGAAAAGCAGGAGCCTGAGCTGAGAGCCGACTGGGCTGTGGGGCTGCAGGGTGGGTTTCAGCACTGCTGCCTAAGTGTCGGGAGGTGAACCGCGGCCGAGCATACAGTGCGGGATTTAGTAGTTCTGAAACATTAAGCTTCAGCTACTGAATCTTTCCTGAAAATGCCATTGATAAAGTGTATTGTGACCGCTGCTTAACTGGTATCGTGGGCTTGGATACAGGGTGATGAGGGGTGCAAAATTTCGATGGGGAGATTTGACTGTTCTTGTTGTTCCGGAGGTGTCTGCCTGTGTCTGGCAGAACGACAACCTGTCCTTTCCTTTTGAAGCAGCTGGTGCTCGGAGGCAGAAGCAGGTGCCTGCGCTGGAGTTCGGGGGTGCACGCGCTAGAGGAAGCTCTTTCCACTCCAGCAGACCTTGGCAAGCCGCTCTGCTGTTCAGTCAAAGCTGTGCTGGCCTTCTGCTCTGAAAGTGGCCTACAGGCAAAATAATCCTTTTTAAATTTTTTTTTTGAATTATTATTATTTTTGAGATGTGTCCTTCACCTGTACAAACCGGAAGCTTCCAACTGTTCGCCTCTGAAGGTTGAGACACTGAGGAGGTGGATGGAAGACGAAGTAATAAAATAATGATAAACTAAGGTGTTTTGTTGGTTTTTTTACTAAGACTAAACCATGGTATAAGAGAATAGTTTTCACAGATTTTAAGTATTTCAGTTATCCCAATACTGTGATAGTAGCTAACTACAAAGCTAGCTGAGTGCAATGGAGACAATGTATAATTTTGTGTGTTCAGTTGTAAGAGGGAATAAAGACTAATTCCTTTCTGTGTTTTATGCTCTTGCAACTTTGATGTGTACATGTGGGCTCAGAGCTTGGGAGAGATTGCTGAGATCATAAGAGTTTGATGTCCAGCGGGACAGGCGTGCTAACTGGGGGGTGCTGGAACCATCATTGCCTCTGCAGACTCGACTCTATCCTGCTTTGCCTTTTGTTCAGAGTTTATAAAAAAGAATCGGGCAAATGAATGAGGGGTGGGAACAAAGAGAATAGTGATGAATGAGAATATATTTATGTGAAATTCTGATGTTAAAATAGTTGTTTTATTCATGTCCTGCAACTTCTAAAGGTGTCCTGAAACTGCAGTGATGCCTCTTGCAGAGTTTTGTAGAGAACCCTTCAGAGGTGATGTCCCTTGGCTTTATTTTAGCTAAACCTATAGCTGGCTGCTTTGAGTGAGGAAGGGCTTGTTGCATGATCTGAAGTTGGGAAGAGGGAAGGCTGGTTTGGACTCAGCAGCTGTCCTTAATACAGCAGCCTCATTTCATTGTAATTCTTTAACTTACTGCAGCTGTTGCTTGTAAAATTGTGTTTTTTACACCTAAGGCCTACTTTGGTTTGCTATGTGAATTGTTACTTATTTCACAGGCTATAATCAAAACCTTGATTTCTGTTTTTCTCATACCTTTGTGCTTAGTCTTTCATTGTAGTATTAAGCTACAGTTTCAACGTGGCGCTAAGGTTGGAACAGATTTGCCTAAGTGTTTGATCTTGGGACATTAAGGCTCTGTGTACTGTAGAAGACAGATTTGTATCTTACTGTTTTACTCTTATGCTTTGGGCATTATTGCTTGCAACAGACCGTACTTAAAATAATGCCTACCTATGTTAGCATTGCTTGTGAAAGCATGTGGAGCATGTCAGATAACTCTAACATCTGTTTTTGTGGTTGCTGGGTTTGTGTGACACTTTGGTGCTTGGGGAGGGACTGACGTAGAGCTTGCCAAGACTTGGCTTTCAAAGGGTGTCTGTCTGCAAGTAGGTTTCTAAAGAGGAAAATATTCTTTCCGGTGAGAGAGGTTCCTCTGTAATAAGGTTGAATTTTCTATTACTGTCAAAGATAGCATGACTGCCAAGGGTGGACATGATACCAATTTGAATTTGGAGTAGTGTGTGTTAATGAAGCCTAAGTCCTTCCAAATTACAGAGTAGGTGGGCTAGAAAGAAGAAGGTTGGTGAAGAGGCGTTCTGTATTTCCTGCCTTTAACTTTCTCGCTTTTATTTTGTCATCTTGTGGCTCTGTGGACAGCTACTTCCCAGAAGAAGTATTGCTGGTAGGAAGGAGATAGCTGACTGCCTGAAAGGGATTTGTTCTCCTTGTGGTGGGCTTCCACAGCTCCAATGCTTATTAGATACGGCAGGAAATCCCCAGTACTGCTTCAGTTTGTCTGGAGAACCACAGTCTTCTCAGGTGCAACTTCATAATAATCTGAAAAAAATCTCTCTTCTTGAGCTATAGTATTTATTTACGGAGCAAGCTTTGCCTTTTCTCCGTTGGGGTTTTTCACAGTTCTTCATGCCTTGTGTGAATGTAAGAGGAATCGATACAGATCTTTGATTTAATCTTGGCTATGTTGTAAGATGAATGAGGAAATCTTTTATCAGTGTTATTTTGTCTTGGAAGCAAGCACTGTGAGTGCATTCCTAAACAGTCTGAAGTAGGACCCTAAAGAGCTTGAGAGTGAGCTCTACAAATAATTGAGTAGCTCGTGATTCTCTTCCCCTGACAGACTGAAATGGGGATTCTGAGCATTTTGAACCCAAAGAAGAGTAGACTGCTCTAAGTCATCTGTACCTGTGTTGTGGGCGTACTTCAACAGCAAGGCATGATACCGCATCCCAGCTCTGCCAGCACGGGGCTGGTAGCGTGCTGTGCCATCCCCCTGGAATAGGCTTCTGGCTGTGCTACGTGGAGGGAGAAGGGCAAAGGACAGTGGTGGGCCCGTGGAGCTGGAAGACTGTGGTGATGGCACTGGAGGTATTGGTCATGGTGAACTGCAGAGGCAGTTAGAGGCAACAAGTAACAGCCAGTAACCTCATACTGGGGACAGGCGACGGCCATGGGGTTTGAAGGGGTGGCAGCCTGCGGTGTGGACGTGGAAAGCAGCAGCACAGTGTAGACGCTTCAGTCCCAAAAGGTTGGAGGCAGCGGCATGCGGAGTACTCTAACACAGGTTGTCCAAGTGCTGCAAGCAGTTGTCTTTTGACAGGTCTCAGCAGTTAAATCCTTGAGAAACCAGTGGTGTGTGCAACAGCAGAAGAAAAGACATAGTTGAGTGCTGTTGGTGTGCAGGGCCTCAGCGGCAGGAGAGCACTTGAGGCCTTAAAATACATTCAGAAGATGCTAACGTCTAATTCGTGCTGTATGCAGTGTAGGTTAAAACATCACCAAGATGTCCATCAGTCTGACCAGGCTAAAATCCCTTCAAACACAACAGCTGGTGGTTGGTAAGAGCTGGAGAAAGAATTATTTCAAAGAGATTGTTAGTGTGCCCAAAGTATCTTTTTCAGTTGTTTTGAACAGATCCGCTAACAACTCTTTCCTTGTTTCTTCTCTTAAACTCATTCTGTTCTGGTCACCTCCAATGCAGAACTGCAGTTGTAAAGTGCTTGCATCTTCAAAAGCCTGATTCTTCCCTTTTTGAACAATGTGTGCTGCCCTGTCCCTTGACAAATAACAGCATATCTTCTGAACGGATGGAATGAATTACATCTGGGCCGCACTGTATGACACACAACTGGGAGGAGTGCTTAACAGACCTGTGCTGCCGTACAGAGGGACCTCCACAGACTGGAGAAATTGGGCAGTAGCAGAACTGAGAAGTTCAGCCAAGGGAAATGCCAAGCCCTGCCCCTGGGGAGTGATAACCCCTTGCACCGATCCAGGCTGGGGCTGAGCAGCTGGAACGCAGCTCTGCGGTGAACGACCTTGGGGTCTTGGTGGATGCAAGGCTGGCCGGGGGCCAGCAATGTTCCCCTGCTGCAAAAGTGACTGGCAGCCTTCTGGGCTGCGGTGTGCAGAGTGTTGCCAGCAGGCAACCATCCTTCCCCTCTGCCCAGCGCCGGTGGGGTCACATCTGGAGTGCTGGGCCCAGTGCTGGGCTCTGTAGGATGAGAGAGACGTGGATGTAGTGGAGAGACCCCGGCAGAGCCACAAAGTTGGTTAGGTAATTGGAGCATTCGCCATGTGAGGAGGGCTGGGGCTGTTTATCCTGGAGAAGAGATGATTCGGGGAGGCGGGGGGAGGGAATCTCATTGATGTGTATAAATCCCTCATGGGGAGTAAAGAAGATGGAGCCAGGTTCTCCTCAGCTGTCCCCACTGACAGGGCAAGAGGCAGTGGGCACAAACTGAAATATGGTGAGCTGAATGAAAGAAAACGCAGTGTTACTGTGAGAGTGTTTGCACAGGCAGAGGCTGCCAAAGAGGTGGTGGAGTCTCCATCCTCGGAGATGTTCAAAACCTGCCTGGACACGGTCCTGGGCAGCCAGCTCCAGCTGAGCCCACTTGAAAAGCAGTGGGTTGGACTGGATGATCTCCAGAGCTACTCTTGTGTCTCTGTGGCTGTTACTGGAAACTGCTGGCTGATACCCTCATTAAGGTAAAAGCTGCTCAGCTATAAAGGGTGCTGTGCACAACTGTCCTTAATTTGCATGAAGCTGCTGTGTCTTTACTTTGTCTTCAGGAGTCTCAAACTGCGTTGTACGGGGCAGCCAGCACTTGGGGTGGTTGTGTGCCCTGAGACTGTTGTTGGGCTGTAGCCCTCAGCAGGGACAGGCTGTTGGCCTTATTTGCATCGTTATGTTTTGGCGTAGGAGTCCACAATGCTTCTGGACACATGTGCGTTGTGTCTCCATCCACAGCGCGAGCCCTGGCACCTGCTGAGGATGGTCTGTGAGCTGGTCAGTGCGGCTGTCCGAGGCCAGCGTTGCCCGTGTGTCAGGGTGACAGGATCCAGTTCTGTGGGACACAGCACAGCCTGTACAGCGTAATTGCTCTTTACTTACATCTGCTTGCTCAAACCGGTCTGAGTCATTCTTGTGGTGCATCCCTGGTGGGTACATGCCAGTTTGGAGATCACAGCCAGTACGACAGAGTGTGGTTGATGGTATTTTTGCTTTGTATTTCCTGGCTTTTGTGGAGTTAGCTTCAGCTCTACTGTTGTTGGTCAATTAACTTTGTATTGGTGTCAGCTTTGGACAGCTTTTAATGGACTGGTTCTGTGGTAGCCCACGTGCTTGCTGATTGTCTTTTAGGCTGCCTCAGGTGGGAAATACTCTTCCTAGAAGAGGAGGAATTGAGTTCTCTATCTGAACGTGCACTGACCTGACGGTCAGAGGGAAAGTGAAGAGAATGAGAATGTTGGAAAGGGGAATAAGCAGGATGGACCCTTCACCCAGAAACATCTTCTGTTGGTCTGGTTGGTGGCAGACGCTTTGGCATCTACACGTGGTGGCGTTGGCCTCTGTCAGCCCTGGGTGCAGGGTGTTGGTGGTGTGGGGCAAGGTCTGGGCCAGGCACCCTTCTCAGCCTCCCTAAGGCTCTGCACAGAGTGGTGCTGGGACTGCTCTGCCTCTCCAGGGCTGCGGTGGGCCGCCACAGGGGCTTTGAAACTATTCTCTGAGATGTTACAAAAACCCTAAATAGAACTTGCTTCCAGCAGGAGAACGTGGTTTGCATTACTGCTGGCAGCAAGTGGAAAAGAGCCTTAAAGAAGGCTGTGAACGCTCAAGGAAAACTGTCCAATTTCAGTACAAGCTCCGTGTGTGCAGGAGACCCTGGGGATCACAGAGACACTTCACCTTCCACTCGCCAGCCGTGGCACCGGTGCTGTTTCAGTTGCAAACAGACTGGAAACTTCTCCGCTATCCCTGTTCCCCCCGTCCTCTCCCCTTTAACCTGAAATACCCATTCGGGTGACATGAAGACTTTCTTCAGGAAGGGGACCTTCTGGTCACTGGGCGATTTGTCGTCTTTGGAGCTGTTACCTGGTGTGTGGGTGATGTTTATGTGGTGGTCTTGTTAAATTGGGAAAGGCATTTAAAAACAAATTATAATAAAAGAATGGGATGAAGCAAAAATGAGACCAAGCATCTTTTTAGTTGGTAAATTTACTTACTGCTGATTCCTTCTGGCAAGTTAGGTTCATGTGGAAGACTGCCCAGGAGATCTGTAGCCTTTTTGTTGGTGCAAAACATGTTACTGTCAGAGCTCGCCAGACACATTTCTTCTGGCTGGTTAGCCAGTAACTCTCTTAATAGGTACCAAACAGCTTAGCAGTGCTTCTTTTTTCGTTTTGGTGTGTTTTTCTTCCTTCTTCTCCCAGCTTCCCATGGACCCGAGGCCTAGGAGTGTGCTACTTGTCAGCAGCGCGCTGCCAAAGCCGCCTTGGAGGATTTGGAACCAGACGCTTTTTCCATTTATTCTGCAGAGTTGTTTCTCTCATAGTACAAAAAGCAATGTTCTCAGAGCTCTTGTTATGCAAGTTGAATTTCAGAGAAAATGGCACGCAAATAGTCATCAGTGTAATTGGGAAGCTCCTTTTAAAAAATGATTGTGAAGTTGATGTGAAGGGGTAGTGCACATCAGGAGCCTTGCTTGCAGTTTCACTCATTTCAGAAAGAGCATTGCTCATGCCACATGCACAGCTGACTTTTTTGTTCTTCCTGTTCGCAACATTTTGTGCGGATTCTGGATGGGCTTTTTGTAATTTCGATATTACGCATGTGTCTTACACGGGATCATCAGTTCAGATGGCATCTTAAAATACTTACGGAGAAGTAAGACATTCTTGCATCTTTCTGTTCAATTCTTAGAAATAAACCCAAACAAGAACAGGGGTGATAAACAGCATGACTTTTTTTTGTACTCTGAGAGGTTTTTGACTTTCTTTTGAAGGAAAACCATTCACAGCAGTTCATTATAGTAATAATAACTTGAAGCACCTTTCCAGGCAGTGCTCCTCAGTTTGTAGTGTGTCCAGTGAGACCGATTTCCTTCCAGTTGCAGATCTGATCACTAAATTTGTATGTGCTGTACCTTGTAAATGCACTTCTGGGGAGGAGTGAAGAACCTTGAAAACTGACAGTACATTTTGAGTTCCCGAGCGCACAGAACTGATGTGAGATCTGGTTAAGGAGGCAGAGGCCAGGAGTTAAGTTGAGCAGTCTTCATCGTTGTTTGATTGCCGTCTATGAATTTAATGCTGAGTTACAGTGTGTAGAGCGCATTGTCTGTGGGTGGCCATAGAAAATTGGTCTGACTATGGCTTGGTGTCCATGCCTTTGATTAGACGCAGAGTGGTTCTGTAGCCATTTACACCTTTCTGGCACAGTTGGTTGGGTTTTTTGGTGAACGCTTGGTGAGGCCCTGGGCGCTAAATGGCTCAAAGCAGCCCCCAGCTGGTGCCGCCGCCTGCCTCGCTGGGTTTCCCTGCCCGCTTGGCACCCGCGGCTTGAGCTGTTGTAGAGCGGCACTTCAAAAGCACTCGTTTTAGTCAGGGCAAATCACCGATACAGGGTTAAATTATTTCTCATGTGCCTTTTTCCTCGCGCTCTGACAAGTGTGCTGTTGAACGAAGAGGTGGGAACCACTGACGGCCCTCCACTGACAGCCCTGGTTTCTTTGCCAGTGATGGTAAAGGTGAAAATAAGAGACCCTGACCTCTCCCGGCAGCAAAGCCTCAGGTGTGGGAGAAGCAGGAGAGATTATGGTGAAAAGAAAATGGAGAAGTGTAGAGCAGCTTCAATGCTTCCAGGTTTTGTCAGAGTTACTTCTAGACTGTCCAGTGTGCCATGTTTTCTTATAACTGAGTGTTTTCATTGAAATCCATTCTTTTTGTGCCTTGAGTCAGGAGCATGACAAGTTTTAGGTAGTATTTTTATACATTTATGTGTCTTCTAGAAATAGATGCTTTGGGCTCCATGTGATTTTTACTTTTTCTAGCAGGAAGTCTGTAGTTGCTGTGCTGACAGTTGTCGTTCTGCCCCCACATCCCCTCCGCGTGGCCTGCGCAGAGGTGTGTGTGCCGCAGCGTACCTGAAAAGCTTAGCAGCTTGGGTTTTACCGCTGCAGATTTTGAGCAAGTGTTAGTTTTTCGTTCACTGTGGGTTTTGTATGTTAAAAATTGAAATTCTGAGTAGAATGAGTTTAATCTGCTTGCTTGTCCTTACCAGCCCCAGCGTGGTGTGCAGAGCTGGAGCAGTGCTGGTGAGTGTGCTCAGTGCCCAGTTCCTCTCGTGGAGCCCTGCACGAGTGGAACAACCCTTACTGAAGTGCAGTTACAGCTCCATGGCTTTATTTCTTGGTTGAGATTAGATCAAGTTCTGTTCTGAATGGAACGGTAGAGAGACTTCGGTTTTTTAGAACAAGAACTTGGGTAAACAAGGGGGATTCTCAAGAGTCATGTTCCTTTTTTGGTACAAGCTGAGTCCAGCACGATGGCTTTCTGTCCAGTAGTCACAGGAGGAGGACTTCCAAATGTGTCTGCAGACTTTGTCGTGGATGACTTGAGACATTAGTGTGTGCTCTGAATTTTGGAGGGTGTTTACTTAACTCTTCTGGAAAATTGGGCCCTTTTTAGGCAACTTAAGTTGTGCAGTCAAAAAGTCCTGATAAGGCAATTTATCAAATTTTTTGGGAAGATCTTGGTGATAAAAATACTGAAAATGTAAATTCCTGTGAGGTAACAGCGTGGTGTTATGTATTAAACTGGCAACTTTCCTCAGCTTGTTTAGTTACTGAGTGGCTTGACACATTCTTAAAATGGATTATAGCTGACTTAAAGTATCAGCTTGTGAGTGTGAGAGAGCAGTGCGCTACATGGGCAGTCGAAGAAAAATGGGTTGAAGTGACACTGTCCCCTGCCTTGTGAATCACCGGCCTTCAGCGTGACGCTTCTGTAGTTACTAATGCAAGGTAAGCAATAGCCTTCCCATGCTTCTGCAAGCAATTTCTTGTAGGCTCCAGCTTCCTTTCAGCCAGCACATTTGACAATAAAATGCTGTCCTTGATTTCCTTCTCTGCCATGGCTCTGGTGCCATTTGGCAGTGTATTGCCATAAAAACTGCACTGGATCATCTCCAGCTTCCTTTTCATTATCTGGTTATGCCTGACCTTGTGGATGGGGCCTTCTGCAGACTTCATTGTCTGAGCCCAAACGTGTGATGGCTTCACATTCGTCCTGCCTGTACTTCGCAGTTTTGAAAAGATTCCGTGTGAGCTCTGTCACCATAACGTGTTGGTTTTGTGGATGGGTCAGCTTCTGTGAAAGACATGCACAGTGCTTAGCCAGAAGTTTAAAATAGTAACTGGTCTCGGTTACTTCTATAATTACCAGTATCATTTCATGTATCTTATGATTTGTATATCATTTTGCAAATGTCCAGATGGAGAGGAAAATAAATTTTTAGTTGCTCTGAACCTGAGTTTATAAAGGATGTGTTTTAAACTGATATTCACTGTCAAGAGTGTGCGTGTGAAGTTTGAGAAATGAGTTGCAGAGGCTGGGAAGAGACATCAGCACTTGGGTAGGGAGGAGCAGGCTGTCTGCTCTTCCAGTTAGGGAGAAAATGAATTCCAGGGGGAGTGGAAGAAGGCAAATATTTTATAGTCTCTTGAGATGAGAGGGTATATACTCAGACTAATGATTTAAAGGAATTCTTCTGTTGTTATCAGAATAGTACAATAATATTAAAACATTAATCTAAGATTAAACTGGTTGCTGACTCTTTAAATGCATTTCATACCCTTTGTGTGACTGAAGCAGTGCAGTAAAATAGCCAAAGTTGGACTCTGGACAGTACTGTTGCTGCAGAAATACTGTCCATACTGAAAATTATCCAAGGGGTTGATAAAACCTAAGAGTACTACCGTGCTCTCTATGGGAAGTATTAAAATCAAACCAGATCTTTGCATGAGACACCAGGTAGCATTCGTTATTGTTTGAGAGCAATGAGAAGATACAGGCCCCTCGGATCTCGCGCTCTGAGTCTGCAGCTTGTGCAAATGCAGGAAGATGCAACCGGCCTTGTTTCATCTTGTTCCAAAACTGCCACCAGTTACCTCAGATTCAGCAAGGACAGTGTTTAGTCTTCAGGGAGACATGAACCTTTGTTTCTGAACACACATCTTTTCAAAAGGATGGTAGATCAGTTTGATTTTGTCTGCAAATAATGTTTTGTTTCTTGGGTGTTGGCTTTTTTAAAAAACTCATCAATTTCTATAAAATGTCAAGTGCTCTGAAAACGTGCAGGGAGCCACATTCTCTTCTGCAAATGACACGAAGCGGCAGTGGAAGCTGGAGGATTCCCTATAGCTTTGGTTGCAGCATAGTTTCTGAAGCAATAGCACCATGTTCAATGTATACTAATAAATGCCCAAAGTAGCCCTTCACTGTACCCTGATTCATTTGTGTAAGCTGTTGTGTTTGTTTACTGCTGTAACTAGTGACTATGGGAATATTTAACTTCCCATATTATGGTTGGGGCTCAGAAGTTGGATGGCTGATTTATTTTTATTTTTTATTTATTTTTTTTGGTTGGGGAATGAGGAAGTGGAAAAGACCAAACGTCGTCTAAGTGAGCTCGGGGCTGCGTGTGGGTTAGTAGCAGGATGCAGGATTTTGTGGACTAAAATTAGTCTGGAATATCTGGAGCAATAATCTTGGTCTCTTGGTGTTTGTCTTAACTTTGCAGCCCTAGCTGAGGATTCACGTGGTACCTGTGCTCGGCAGAATGCTGCCAGGGAGTCTTTTCCTTGGCACCTATGGGTTAATGTCCAAATAAGAGATTGGTGCTAGGTACGGGGCCACAGCCATGGCACGCTGCCTTGATGCCTGCATGCCTGTGGGCAGTGCAGACGTTGGAGCTGACAGATCATTGTCTCTTGTGGGAGGTGAACTCTTGACAGCTTTCAAGAAGGCAAAAAAAGTATCCTGATTTTTCACCCATCTTTTGGAAATAATAAGTTGCTTTGTTCTTCTCCTTGACAGTTTTACAGCTGTTACACCCTTTTATCCTTGAATTCCTGGCAGCATTATCTGGACAGAAGTAAGGTTAGGAAGGAATTGTGGTGATCTCCAAAAAGCCCAACTTCAGAAACTTGATGCAAGTATTGAAAGTATAAAATCCCATGAATGGACAAGCCTCCGGACCGTCGTCACTAGTGCTTGTACTTCTTACTTGTTGCACTGGAGAGGGAAAGGAGGAAAGGATGACTGCTTTATACTGGCTTTTTTTTCCTTTGGAGTATGATCATTTTTTTTGTATCTGCTCTTAAAGTAGGTGGGAAGCGGCTGAATGAATTCCACAGTATATGCAAGTGGCGATAGAATTGACTAGAGAATTGTTTGTGTTATTGCTTTTATGTAAACTACCTGTTCCTTCCTTTAGCTCTTTAACTGCAGTGGAGCTACCCTGTAGAAATGCTTTTTTCTTAGTTTGGGAAACTAAAATTCTAACTTCATTAGTAAAGTCTTGAGGGACATTATAGCTTATATAAAAGATTGAATTTAGTTAATCTTGCTTGATCTCTCTGATCAAGTGTATGAAAGTAACTAAGACAGTGGGGAGACTTTAAATTGCTTTAAAAATAGCAGCTTTTTGTATAGTATTATCAAAACACGCATGTCCTTTTTTCAGAGGCTTACATCCTGCTGCTGACAACGGCGAGGTGCCACCGGTACGTACGGGAAGGCAAGAGTCTCATTTCCCTCTTGCTGTGCCCGAGCTGTTGTAATAGCCACCCAGAGATGCTCTTTTTAAAGAGTTAAAATAATCAAAAGGTATATTTTATCTAGGAATTCTCATTCTCCTCAGTATTTTCCTCTTCAAATGCCTTTTCCAGGTAAATAATCCCCCTGTGCTAGTAGTTAATAGAAACTGTGTGAATAGATTCACTGCAGGGAAGCAGCGTTCCAGCCTCCAAGTACCTTGGTGCAGTTTGATCGCGTCTCCCTCCTCCCCCAGAGAGCAGCAGGTACCAAAGCAGGAGGAGCCCAGAGGAGTTCTCTGCTCACCCATGACTTCCTTACGCGTGCTCGCTTTCCAATGTCTCGCTTTTTTTAAGCAGAGGAGCGCTGCAAGGAGCACCCAAGCTCTCCTGGTGCCCACGCTGCGGGCACGCTGCTCTCTCAGTTGGCTGATTTGTGCAGGCTCATGGGGCCGGGTCCGAGTCACACTTCTCCAGCAGAGATGTCGGGAGGCTGGTGCCCCAGGGCAGGGCTTTCGGTGCAGCCCTGGGAGCCCGGGGAGATGGGCACAGCCCGGGGTGCGCTCCTGGCAGAGGGGCTGAGCTGCAGAGGGGCTGAGCTGCAGGGGTACAGTGCCCGTCCTTGTGGTATAGTACCCATGCTGTCTCAGGGTTTCCAGTACTGTATACGTTACTTTGGCACTGGCTACCCAAAGTAATAGGAGAGTATGTGCGATAGGTTGTGCAGATCCTTCAGCAAGTCTTTTTTCAGGTGGAATTTTCCTGAAGAGGGCTCAGGAGGTTGTTGGGAAACTGGGATATTTTTAACATTTTTTTCTTGACTTGCTAAAGTGTAAATGCTCTTTCAGAGGCATTGTAGAGGTTTATATAGGGGATTTTAGACTGTTGTTAACAAGCTTTTCTCAGTTGTCTGAGTGGATTCGATAAAAAGACTGTGGAATATCTCTCCGAACCCTGTTGTCGGAAGGACTGCAAGCAGTGGTAGGGAGGTCAGACTCTACTCGCAGGCTGTTTGAAGAGAATGTCCGGAAAAGCTGCAGCACACTTCACTTTCATAGCGACTTGGAACTAAACTATATACAAACTGGACTTTTGCTCTTGATTGATGTTTTAATTTACATCTTTGAGTTAATATGTTTGGAAGCATGTCTTGCTATATGAAAGACACATAGCTATTTTTAGTTATTTTGGATATTTGGAAACAAGTGCTGCCTAATGAAAGGGGCTGTAAATCAGCACTCTCTTGAATTCCTTTAGATTTCGCTCACACTAAACTTTGGGCAAGTTACTCAGGCATTCTGCCAACGTTCTTTCATAAAGCGAAAGTGGTTCAATTTTTTTCTGCCTTGTTGGTTCTAATGACTATTTGAAAGGTTTGGCTGGTGGGTGGCTACTTTGAAGCTGGAAATCATTAAGTAATGCTGAACAGTAGATTTATCAGCCTCTTGTTCTCTGTGTAATAGCTTCACCAGTTGCTTGCATAACTAAGAGCATTCCACTTTTCCGGGGATATATGATTACAAGACAGGTAATGATGACAGAGTAAAGACACCCCAAATCCCACCATGAAGCCCTTTCCCTAATCAGCTACTCAATGACAGCTGCTTGTGCTCTAGATCTTGTTTATGTTTATTCTTTCAGAGTGTTTCCATCTGTGTTTTTGAGCCTTCCAAAGCTTCATTATCATTTAACCCAGAGATCTGTAGAATTTTTTGGCATGGCAGTGAATTATGTTGATTGTCATTCAAAATAATCGGTTTCCTATCAGTTGTTTTCAGGCGTGTTGCCTTACAGTGAGTACTTTTGCAGTGCACTTACCTGGGATGCGTATGCTGGAGGCCTGAAGAACAGGAGCAGGTCTAGCACAGCAGCATCTACAAGCGTTAGGTTTCCAAAGCATCAGAAGTGTGCTGTTGGAATAAGGAAGGTGGGCAGCTCAAATTTAACCACATTCAAGGCTGTATATCCCCCAGTTGAAAAGCTGTATCGTGGTGTTGGATTCCAGTGGCACTAAGGCGAGTTCCGGTGTTTCTGGGAAGTGAGGTGGCTTTCCCAAAGACGAGAGCTCCTGTGACACCAGTAAGACTCAGGGTAGTTCTGCTTTTCTGAAGCCTCGTGCTTAATTATTTCATTGTGGGACCTGGAGATGCTTCTCTCTCCATACAGATGCTTTTACATACAGATGTGTCTGCGCTGTAGGGAACCACGGCATACTCTGTTTGGAGTATATTTTAAAATTCCTAGCCTGAGTTAAGTTACATTTCCTCCAAAGTCTGTGACTATGGAGAGTGTGTTTCATCTACTGGGTTTATTCTCTCTTCCCTATTTCAGGAAGTCACTGGAGATACTAATTGTTATTTTGAGGTGAATGATTTCTCCTGTTAGAAATGAGACGCTTTGGTTTTGATGACATAGAAACCCATGTGTGGTTTGACTTCAAAACTGAACTTCTATACGAGTATATTATGCAAAATTTTTGAACATGTCTGTGTATGTCGCTGGTTAACATGCAGTGAGTTTAGCGAAAGATTTAAAATCACTAGGAGGGAAGGTAAAAAATACAAACTCTTATTTACTTTAACTACTTCATTGTGCTTTGTTTCAAAGCAGTTGTCAGAGAAAATAAAGTACATGTCTCAGAAGAGAGTAAGGCTGAAATCTCAGCAGTTTGTATTCAGAATGGAGGAAAGTACTTAACCACAACATCCAAGTCTGTGTTTCAGCTGTGCTGAAATACAGCAGATCCAGTTGTCCTACCGCTCTCATGTGGAAATTCATTCAGTAACTATTTCACTTAAAATAATTGAAGATATGCCATATTCATCTCAATTTTTCTTCAATAAAGACTAACGATGATGGTTCTAACTGAGGCTGATGTGAGTCACTTGAAATGTTTGAGATGAAATTCTTACTCTTTTTCACGTTAGGAAGACATTGTTCGTAGTGCGGGAAGGCTGTTCCAGCAAGGTGTGACCCGGTCGCATCCTTGAGCTGCATTGCTGTGAACGCACTGTCAGGAAGAACCGGGTGGGCACTCCTTCCTGTTCGCCGCGGGTCTCACACATGGACTCGGCGTTAGTGGTTGAGGGAGCGCGGGGCTCGTCGCTCTTAGCTCTTCTGCCGACCACCTTCACGTGGGTGATGTCAACTTGAACCTGGCTCTTGGGCTCAGCTGGCCTGACAGGGCTGCTCGTGTGCTGCACTTAGGCACAAGCTTAACAGAACCAGACTGAAGTACTATTACGTGTCTTGTGGAGCCGTGGAATGAAGCATGGTTTATCTTGACCACAAGAACAACAAACAAGTGTGAGACTAGAGCAGATGTTTTGAATTTCCACAATGAAGTGGCTTCTAAGTAAAAATTACACTCTGCCAAACTTAGTCATTATTCAGAGCTGCTCGTCTCACTCTTTGCTTTTAATTAGAAATACAGCAAATATATCCACAACTACAAATTAATTTCCAAAACAGAGTTTGACTCTTTAAGAGGAGATGAAGAATCAAAAATCGCAGCTTTTTCTCAAGTTCTGTCAGAGTATTCTTGCTGTACTCTGACTACATCTGAGGTGAACAGCGATTTCTCTGGAAAGCAATTCAGTCTGTTTTCACAGCAGCACTTTAATTGTTGGGCCTCAGGTTATGATTTTAAATCTATGCTGCACTGTTTTACATTCAGTTTGTCATTTATAATGTTTAAAAGACTTTGTAGGACAAATGCTGAGAAAAAGGAAGGCATCAAATTTACAGACCTTAAATATGCCCAATAAAATCATGAACACTCGCCATTCAAATTGATCACTTCAGTTTTGGGTGAATATTGTACCTCCAATTAAGTAATTACTGGTAAAAAGATGAGAAAATATATTGTTCTTTCTGCTGGTGCTCTCTGTTACACTGTCATGCCTTCTCTGGGCTCTAACAATGAGGTTTGCAAGGCCATCTAGACAGGGAGAGTATTTGCCCTTATACTGTGACTGTACTCTTTTTATCAGGATAGTGTGGGAATGTTCTAGGATTCTATGAATGCTAATGGCCTGGGTGGGCAGGGACTTCCCAGCCCCCCCAGTGCCACCCCTGCCATGGGCAGGGACACCCTCCACTAGCCCAGGTTGCCCAAAGCCCCATCCAACCTGGCCTTGACCACTGCCAGGNTGGGGGGCTGATTGCTGTTATTTTCTGTTTGGTTGTAACCCCACAATACAAAAGGATTACCCGGATTCAGAGAGGTTTGGTTACAACCCAGCTGTGTCAGTTGTGGGGGGAGCTCGGCAGGCTAAGCCAAGCTTCGTTCTCTTGCCTGCTTCCCATCTGTGAATCACCTTCAGACAGCACGGAGAATTGTGTTCTGGGCACGAGTCCCTCGCTGCCTCCTGAAGGTGATGGGGGCCCCAGACCAAATGTGAAATACGTGTATTGTTGCTGCAATTATTCTTGGAACAAGTGAAAATGACCGTTCGGTTTCCTTGACAACCTACAACTTTCTTTTGAAGTGATGTCAAGAAAACAAACGTGTTCTTGAATTGAGGTACGAGGCTCGCAGCTGAGCCCAGGGCCAAGGCGGGGAAGGGGCTGTTAACCCCTGCCTACTCACAGCGTGGCACCAAGGCCCCTGTTTGCCCCCTGCTACGGAGGGGGGGCACTGACAGGAGTATGTCCAACATGGCTTCACAAAGCGTGTTAGTCACCTACGGTCTTGCTCAAATTATTCTTTGGGCTGAAAGGTTACGTGGAAGTTTGTTTAGGAGGGGAAAAAACAATCAATCTTTGGCCCTCAATTACTTTTGGTTAATAATAACTTTTTTAAATATTTTCCAGGGTAGGAGGCTTGAGATAGAATTCACACTGGATGAAGATAATTTTCTGAAGCTGGGTGTATTCCAGGAACTGTAACCCAAATGTTTCTCTGTCCGCGGAGAAGATTTCACGTTTGAAATAACCTCTACTGAAGGTATGTGCATCTATCTACCCTTCCTTTTTAAGCTCAGTCATGACAATGTGCTTTATCATGCTATATTATGTGTTCTGGTGTTTGCTAGTGAGATTGTTCTTGGTATTTAATACCTGGAGTCATTTGAGAGGGAACCGTAGTGTCACTGGGATGGTCCTGCTGATGAGATTCAGAGCTGGTTACATAGAGCCAAGAAGCTCAGTCCTGCTGTTCTTGAGTCTGCAGTCCAGTTGTGGTATGTTGCTCAGGTTGCTTCCTAAAACCAGGTTTGACTGGTAAGTGCTTCTCAAAACGTGAGCTCTAATTTAATGTACATAATTGTTGGGAAGAAGATGGAATTTTTTTTTCTTTCTGGTGGCTATCTATGCTTCTGGGAACTGCTTGTGGCTGTTCCAAGAAGTAGGAATATGGAAATGACACATAGCGTGTTTTCTCATTTGGGTAGTGAAAGTGAATAGGCCCTGATTATTCACAGGTTTTCGTAAGGTGAGAAACTGGAAGCATCCAATAAAGTTCTCAAGCAGGCAGTTTAAAGCAAACAAGAGGAACTGCCCTTTCATGCAGCATGTAATTACCTTGGGGATACGCTGCTGCAGGATTATTTGGGGATGGACCCCGCTGCCTGTGGGAGCACTGCCGATCCTTCCCGGTCTGACAGTGGAGCTGGCTGACTCGGTTGATTTCCTATCGGCAGTTCAGTTAGGAAAAGCTTTCTTAATGCTACAAAGGGAAGAGATTTTATGTAAAGCAAGGTCTTCCAGGGGGAATAGGTTATGAATTAAAGGCATTCCTGAAGATCCTAAAAGAATGCAGGAAATCCTGAGTTTTGTTGCAGAAAAGTGCAGGTTTTAGGTGAGCTGTAAATAAAGATGCTACTGCTGAATGGAGCTGGTTATATTTATGTTGCATGTCAGACCTGATGGCTTGACAGTGGTGAAAACTGAAGGTAGATTCAGACTAGATGTAAGGAAGAACTTTTTTTATGCCAAGGGCAGTGAGGCACTGGCACAGGTTGCTCAGAGAGGTGGTGGGCACCCCATCCCTGGAAACATTCAGGGTCAGGCTGGATGGGGCTCTGAGCAACTGATGAAGTTGGAGATGTCCCTGCCCATGGCAGGGGGTTGGATGAGATGGCCTTGAAAGGTCCCTGCAGCCCAAACCATCCTGTGATTCTATGAGAATTATTCGGGAAGGCATCCAGGAACTGGAGCATGTAGATGGTACCCAGACATTCACAGTCATTTCTGCCAGTGAGAGAGATACAGAAATAAAGAATAGTAGTCGACAATAACAGTGTAGCCCAGCCTGGGAAATGATAGTCGCCCTTGAGGTCCACTAGCTCAGGACCCTCCAATACCTGCTCCTGCTAGTGATGTACCTGGGCAAAGTTTGGAACGGTACAAACGGAGGGCAGGCACCCCTGCTGTCTGACAGTTACTGGGGTCAGTGGCTTTTCTGACAAAGCAGTGTCTGTGAAACAGTTGAGGGTCCTTTAGAAACTTGGTCTTTATGAACTGCTGCAACCAGGTGAGTTTTTGAGCTCAGTCAAGCTTTTGGACTCCATAACCATCCATGGCAGTAAGTTCTACAGGGCTTCTTCCTCCCATGCAGAGCAGTTAGTGTTTCTTTCTGCCTGGCTTTGAGTTGGCTGCTTGATAACTTTGTGAGGTGTCCCCGTTGTTGGGTGTATAGGAAGCTGTAAGTAACTGTTTATTCACCTCCTAATACCATTCATGCCTTTCTCTGTATCTGTTGTTTTTCTGAGCTGTGGTCACATATCAAGTCAAGTTTAATGCGTCTTCCATTAGGAGCTGTGCTGCAGCTCGTTCTGCTCAGTCTCTTTTAAGAGAAGCTGATCAGACTGGCTGTACTGGTTCCAGCTCTACTGTCTCTTCTGAGGGACGCTAACCAGACCAGCACTCAAGATGCAAACACATGATAGTCAGATGATGTCATGCCTTCTGTTTACTTGCTTATTCTTTCTTCTAATAACTTCTGACATTCCTTTTACCTCTTTGGCTGCTGCTTTATATTGAGATCTGTGAACAGCGGCTCCAAGATCATTTCCAAATGGGTATAACAAACAGGATCGGTTCTATTTGTGTGTTAAAATGTCACGTTTCTTCAAAAGGATTGCTGCGCATCGCAGAGGAGGGCTGCTTGTTCACATTGTCCTGACTGTGGCACTTGGGTCAGGCGAAATCCTCTGGAGGGAGGGGAGGTGGCTCCTTCCTGGGACCATCTGCGCATAGCTGGGGGAAGGGGTCCCCAGACTGTGGGACAGGGAGGCAGAAGAACGTGAGCGTGCGAAAGTTCAGCAGGAAAGAACCTTGCGGCCCAGGAGAGCGTGGGATACATCTTGGATGAACGAGGGGCAGATGGACAGCCTGGCTGCAGAACTGGTGGAGAATGAGAGACTTCCTGAGGATCCAGTGAACACTGCAGACCTCAACTGGTCCCAGAAAGCTCCTGGGTTAGACGGACCCAAGCCCAGAGGAAAGGATTTGCCAGTCAGGACACAGCTGACAAGTTGCCTATCCCCTGCTTGTCCTCTTGTCAAAAAGACAAACTCACCTGAAGTGACGCCGTGGCTGCTCAAATCCCTGTTGGTGATGTTTAGAAACCTGCAAGTATTTATTTTGCTAGCGTGCCAGCAATACCAATTTGGGCACTTCTGTCAGAAAGTACAGGATGGCCACAGGCCCCTGCTCAGGGTGATGTTAGCTAGCTTGGCGGTCGTGGTTCGGCATGGGTTTTCTCCTGTGATTAGGACTTTGCTTTTGTCAGCACTGAGTTAAATCTGCCGTTTCATTGTCTGGCTGCTGCTTTACATGACATCATTCCACGGTGGTTTCTGACAGCTTTGGTAGGTTTAAGCGAAGTAATTTTTCTGTCACTAGTAAAGGTTACTACCTTGCTATTCCTCTTTCTTCTGAGATCACTTATAAATGCATTGAGCAGCACTGTTTCTTTTGGGATCCTACTTGCTGCATTTTTCTATTTTTTTTTTTTCCTTTGCTTTTGATTTCTTTTGTTTGATCCAGCTGCTGACTCACAAAGGAAGGTGAGCTTTTCTTTCAAGCTGTTTGGAGAAGCCCGTGCAAAATACTTCTGTGGGATTCAGATGAACTATTGATCGATCATACTGTCCTTGTCCATCTGTATGTTTTCATTGTGGGGTTTTTAAATTGTGTAACTGCTTACGTAAAAAGCTAGGTTTAGACTTCAAGTTCACTGAGTTAAATAAAGTGATACTTTATTCCCTGCAATTAGTTGTTTGGTAGCTGCAGTTTAAAGGCATAGAGCTCTTGGGTGAATGCCATCTACTCCTGGTGATCTGTGATCTGATTTTCTTTTTGTTTGCTCTGTGTAGTGAAGCTTTAAATTATTTATGTTTATAGAGGAAATAAAAGAAAATTTGTATTAAAACTTAGCAAAACCATTTATCATGAAATAACCTTAAAATTTGTATCAGGAATCCATACCTGTCAAGACTAAAGAGGCAGACTCGATTAAATGGCACCTAGGAAGGCTCCTGAGCTGGGACATAGCTGCTGAAGTTAGGTTTGTCCTTTGTGTTTTGTAACAGAAAGGAAGTTACGGGAAAGTCAGAAGTATTCAAAAATACTTTTTGTTTGGAAACAGGTTGGGTAGTGTACTTCTCTCAGCATTTCCACGCGTTTCCACTTAGTAACTAAGTGGAAAATGTTAAATGTTTTATCAGGAATGAGCTTAAATAGCCTTAAACAAAAAAACCAGTAACTCCCAGTTTCCAGAGGAGTGGCCCGTGGTGATTGCTGGCCCTCTGTTTTCAGTTTTACTGGTCTCGGAGTATTGAGAGTGTTCTAAAAGGTTGGGAAACGCGGTGGGTTTTTGTGCGTATGCTCGTATTCAGTAAGGCTCAGTGTAGCCTTTGGGACCCACAGAACTTCCTACAGTAATAATCCTGGGCAAAAATACACAAATACAGAATTCAGATAATAGAATAAGACAAAAATTCACCCAAAGTTTTAGGGGAAGCAGGAGATGCAGTGTGTATTTTTCTTTTTATGGCAGCCAAAGAAGCATTGCAAGGCGCTGTAAGTGTTGCAATGTGTAGAAGCACCAGTCTTTCAGTCGGTGCATTTTAATCACCTATTATTTTTGCAGACTCCTCCTGACATTTTCTGGCAAAGGTAGAGGCCTGTGTACCAAACTTAATGGGACTTGGGTGAAAGCTCTAAAAGATCCCTGCTGCTCCCCAGTCATTAACTAAAATAAGCCCCAGGGCACAAGTGGGAATCCCTGATGAGCAGAGGGATGAGAGGAAGTGGGATGGGAGGGGTGCAGTGGCCATTACTGGCCTCGCAGAGGAGAAGGGAGACTTTGGACATTCCACTTGTGTGAGGAGTAAGACAAAAAGTAGGGATTGCTTTGAAACATGCATAGTAAGGAAATATTTGTATTTTTTAAAAAATGTCTCTTTTTAAACCTCTACCTCAGAATCTTTGTGCAGCCAGGGATTCTTGATTGAAGCCTCTGCATACCTTCTCAACATTAAAACAATCCTGCAGTGTGGTGTTGGCAAATAGCAGGTGTTTGAATGACAGTTTAATTCTACACGTATCACGTTTAGAAATGCTCTCCATAAAGCAGTTAATCTTCAAAAATGGCACCATATAGTTATGGAAAACTTGTTTCCTTAAATCATTATGGTTTTTCCTTTCATTAGATACTCCAGTTCAGAAATAATGTGGGCAACCTTGAAGGGCTTTGAGATCTCTGCCTGAAAAAGCAAAAGGTATTTCTAGTTTGCTGGTGGTGCAGATGACCGAGACTGAAGTACTGAGATGGGGCAGACACCAGGGGAAAGATACTTTTTGTAGAAATGTGTGTGGGCCCCATCTGGATTAAAATCTGAATGTAGCTGTGCTTTAGCGCATAGTACAAGTTTAGAATACATACAGTTAATTCATTTTAATGATAAAAGGGAAAGGTGGTGATATTTAACTTGTTCAGAAAAATGTTGGAAATATTTCGTCTCCCTGTTCCTATACTGAATTACCAGACTGACAAACCCTGCCTCCTCAGAGTGGGGTGTGTGTTATTTCTTGCCCACAAAAGAGGAGGGTGACTAAGGGGTGTGCTGCTGACCAGGAAGAGGGCAAACACTGCGGTGACAAAACGGCCCTTCCCTGGCTCCCACCAGGGATCACTCTTATGTACTAGGTTTAAAGATGAGTTTACAAAAAGTCGCAACAATTAACCCAGTAAATTTAAAAATAAGAACCAAGGAACACCTTTTGCCACCTCTGTTCAGTTTTTTCTCTTGTTCTCCCTCTGATTAGTAGCCTACTTTTTTTTTTTACTTTTTTTTTTTTTTGGCCCCCCCTCCGTATTTCCTAGAGCAAGGATGGTCCTTCCTGCGAGTCCGGAAAGCACCTGTCTGCCTTAAAAGCTGCTCATTATCATGAAGGAATCAAATCGATCTTCTGCACAGAATGTTCTGAACCTGATGTGTTTCTTGCTGTGAATTGTAACACAAAATTTGTACTTTTTTTTTTTTTTTAAATTCCATGATTTGTCAGAGCTTCCTGTTGGTGGCACTCTTCAGTGAAATGGCTTGGTCGCAGAGGCCATAGAGCACGCCTAGCTTTCATTTTTGAATGAAAGCCTAGTCTCATTTTTGCAACTCCGAGCAAGAACAGAAGAAAGCTAACAAACCAGGGGACTGAATTGTGCATTTATTCTGTTTTGACACCAAAGATGACTGTCATAGGACAGCAGAGCACATAAATTGTAAGACTTTCTCCTACTACGAATTTTGCAGTCTGTAGTTTGCTCCTGCCCAGACCAGGTTGCTGGACCCTCCTCTCTTGCGCCAGAGCTGTCTTTTGAGACTTTTCGAGCACTCTGTAGTGTTACAGTAGTAAAGATGCAGAGCACAGGGAAAATGCTCTTTGTGCATAAAAACTGAACATATTCCTAGATTATTTTGAGTGTAAATCAGAATTGGCTCTTAAGGAAGCTGTTCAGTAAACTTGTTGCCCAGATAAAATTACCTGGACCCGTGTATCAACTGTGCCGCTGTGGTTGAATTAACTCCTGGAGAATAAGCAACTTGAATCTTTTATTTTACATTTAGAAAACCTGAATCAAAAGCTAAGTGTTGAGCAACAGTGACTCCTTGGTGTCATTTGGAGACAATTGGAAGTGGTAAAGGTCAGTACCAGTAATTGCTGCACAGCTGATTAAAGCACTTGGGAAATTAAGGCCTCAGGTCATTACAGCAGTTGTAATGAGTATGTTTAACTTCCCCACCACCACCCGGATGGAAGAGCTAGAAACAGCTTTAAAAGAAAAATAGGAGGAGTTATCTTGAGCAGCAGGAATGTGACCCTTGATGCTAACATGTTTATCCTCATGTTCTCATATTCTGATTTAGGTCTTCTTTACTTGTCGTTTAAGGGAGGAGGGTGAAACTTGAGAAGCAGCATAAAGGGATTGTTTTGAGTCTGTACAGGGCTGTAAGCAGCCTGTTGGTCTCTCAAATGAGCTCTGCCTCTGCTGCAAATAAAGCCAGGCCGGTGGTGGGGGATAACAGCTTGGTGAAGAAAGACCCGGTTATGGAAAGCTTATTTTAAGTGTCCACAGCTGTTAATCTTTGTAACGTCCTTGTGCAGCTCAGGGCTTCCCCAGCTTTACAAAACTGGAAACTCCAGTATGGGGAGAACCAGTGAACCGTGGTAGGTGTCAGGAACGAGCTTTGTGTGGTGTGAGGTTAGGCGAAAGAACAACCACCTCGTTCAATGTGGTTAGTAAAATCGGAAAATGATGGTTAATTTTCACTGATAGCTTCTTAGTTATGGTCCAAAGAGCACTTATGTCTCTCTTCTCTTCCTTGAGTTTATCCAAGGAACTTACCCATCATCTTTAAGGAAAAGGTACCACTTTTACCAAATAATTCTTTTTGGTTGCAGCCCTTTGTTTTTAAGTTTTAGAAAGATACTTAGTATTTCAGTGTAAAGATCAGATTAAAACAAAGACTGAGACTTATCTCCAACATGTTAGGTATAGAAAAAACTATATTACAGCTTTCCAATTTCATATTTCCTAAAAATCACCTTACAGAGCAGCTTTCTTTTAATTCATCTGCTGTACACAGCTTGAAGTTTTTAACTTCTCCTCCTTAACTTGTACCATCCTTATATACTTCTTAAACAATTGTAACTTAAACCAATGATTTTTGTGTACACAATGTCATCGCTGTAGACAGACACAATTATGCATGTACTGCGCTCTGGCCTTGTGATCAGCATCTTCTTTATACTTCAGCTTTGCTCCCCCTTCTGCTTTGAATAGAGAAGCAGTTTTTCAGAGTTGACTGGTGTTGCTTGAACAGTTTGTATTCCAATTCTGCATCTGAGAGAGATGGTAAGGAGAAAGTGAGTGTGAGGCAGCTGTGGTTTGTAACTTGGCACAGATGGAAGGAGGAGCAATACCCATTGAATTCAAAACAGCAGGTTTAAAAAGTACTTTTCCAAAGAATTTGAAACTTTGCTATGGTTTAAGGTCAGAGAATGCTCTTGGGTGCAAGCCCAAATGGGTTTGAAAAGATTAGGCATGTTCAGAGGATGTATTCACTGATAGTTATCAAACATGGGGTTTCAGGTATGACTTAAGATTCTCTGAAATGATGAGAGAAGGTTGAGAAGGTTTGGCAACAAAGGATCACTCTTGGCATGCTTTCCAGCGTCCAGGTCCTGTACTTCAGGGGAGCTGCTCTCGTTGAAGGCTGACACAGTGTTCTGCTTCCTGTGGCGATGGGGCATCTCAGTGCTGTTTCAGGCTTTCTTTGAGGTACTGCTTTGCTTTTTCTGAGAAGATCCAAAAAATGAAGAAGTCCTGACCAAAGTTGTTACTGTATTTCAAGAAAATCACAAAAGCCTCTTCATTTACAGAAGGGGAGATTGGTGTCAGCCAAGAGTTGATGTTGGAAGCTGAGCCTTGGGCTCTGTTTGGTGTCTTGCCTGCTGAGTTAATAAACGCTTCCCTTTCCTTCTCAGCCCTGTATTGAGGGTAGGAAAACAGAAACACATCCAGCGTGCCTGGCAACCTAAGCCTCCATTTCTGGAGTAAGTTGATGCAAAGTAGTGGTAGCTTGAAAGTAGAGTAAGCAGACACTTTGCAGAAGGATAGTTGGGCAGCTCTGACAGTGCTCGAAGGCGCTTCCAGCACTGGAGATGCATTCTTGAAGCAGTATCAAAAGTCAAATCAAAAGTCCACCTCAGACTTTTATATAGTGACAACTTGGGGTGAGGAATGGGCATTCTTCATTTGACAAACTGTTCCCTCTTACTTAACTTCAGAATGGAAAGCTCTTTCAAAATGAAAGCTGCTATACTGCTATTAGTCAGAATAGGCTATTTCAGCATTAGACCTAAGGAAAAGCAGTTTGTTGAAATGTAAAAATTTGAAGGATTTTGTTCCAATTAAAGAGACTTACAAACCCCCAGTCCTGAGTATGTCCTCATCCCTTTAGTGCTCTGGGTTAGGCTCCTGCTTCTGACCCTCCTGCGTTTGGCCATGACCTGTTGTTACAGCCCTGAGGCTCCCAGCACGTTGGAGTCTCATTGTACTGTACTCTAATGCTTTTCTGGACATAGAATCAGTAACTGCAAATACTGAGAAGGCTTAGTGAAGGGTGGTAGTATCTGTAGTGACCGTGAATGAGTTGGTATACATTTATATAGCAGACTTTTATAAACCTTTGAGAAATGTTTCTCCATGCTGCTTTCTGATGTGTCTTAGTGTTCAGTCTCTATCTTCTGATGGTGACAGAGGTTCAGTTCTGTTGTTGATGAGTTACTCTGTTCCTGTCTGAACTTTTAGTTGTGCCAGGAAAGGGTATGGGAGGTTAGTGGTTATCAGGGAGCGAAGGCAGGAGAAATCACGCAACCGTACGGATACGATGTATTGCTTTTCTGATCAGAAATTTCAATAACAGATCTTACTAGAATCTGGTAGAGCTGTACCACTAGCCTTCCCTTGAGCGGGGCCTAATCAAAGGTGAGTATGTTTTGAGTCCTCTTGGCTGGCTTTAATGCTTCTTAGTTGTTCTGTATCTGGAAAACTGAAACTGTCCATGAGATGATACTGCATCAGTAAGGCAAAAGGCCAAGAGTCAAAGTTGTGGGAAAAGTGTGTTTTATTTGGAGCAGAGACACATTCATCAGTCTTTGTACAGATGTACATATTTAGCACCCAGCTAAATTGGCCTTTCAGTTCTTTGAGCACCATAATGCACTAAAAGGTACTGCAGAGACTTGGGAAAAAAGCTCAAATTCCTGCTGGTGGAGAGATGGCTAGTTGTTCCCCCCTCCTTTGTGGGGTTCCCCCCTCCTTTGTGGGGTTCCCCCCTCCTTTGTGGGGTTCCCCCCTCCTTTGTGGGGTTCCCTCCTCCTTGCTACCGGACAGATACAGGCGGCTTGGATGTGGTAGCTTGTTGGATGTTGAACATGGTGCTGATACTCTTCTTGTTGGTAGGTTTTTTGGGATACCAAGAGGCCATTGAGGCCCTACTATTCTGAGGACTGGAACCTCCCCAACAAGAATGAAGAAACAAATGCAGAAAGCAGTTCACACTTAAAGGATATAAAGACCAAGCTGAGCTCTGTAAGAAGATTTGGCAGTTCTGCAAGAGGAAATAATGCAGACCACAAAATTATTCAGCATAGATAGGATGTTCTTCTCCTGCTCTGGCCAGCAAGCAGTGCTGCAGCTGTTGGAAGAGGCACCAGCTTTGGAGAGGGCCTCTTCTGCTTTTGTCCTCCTTCAGTTACAGCTGTGCACCATCAGCTTTGCTAGTGACCGAGGTGCTTGCGGTGAAGAGAGTATATGTACTTTGTTTCCTAACCTCTTCTTATGGACTTCCCTCCAGGGGTCTGTTCAGTGCTACCGTTTCCAAACCCAGCTTTTGCAGTAGGGAGTAAAATGTGGCCTTCAGCTTCAGAGAGCCCTTCTGTCCATGCTGGGTGGAAAGGCCCAAGAGAGCCCTGCTTTCATTAGATCATTCCAAAATTACATTAACCACCAGAGCCCAACACTAGAGAACAGAACTCTGATGCTTAATAATTGGAAACATTTAGAGTTGGCAGTTAACGTCCAGTTCTTTGTGGTCTTTTGTCCTGGAAATCTGCAAATTTTTTTATGCTTTATTTTTTTCTATCAGATGCCTAAGATGCCCCTGATTGGATTTAATTGCCTCGGTTTGTTCTTTATTGGGCTGTGTAATGCCACAAATTGCTAGAGAAAGTAAGATACTCTTTCACATTCCTGTTTTTTCATCTACCTGCCTCTTCTGCTGTACAGTTACCTTGTATTCCTTAGCTTTATTAGTGATTTCTAGTGTTTAATATTTTAGTATTTAGAGATTCCTCAATTTAAGTAGGTGTCTTAAAGACAGCATGAACAGGAAATGGTGTTGAATCTTTGCAAGTCATTTACTACAAGAAGAAATTGTATTTACCATTTATTGGGCTCATAATAACAACTCAGCAACTCTAGCTGTTTTCAGTTTCTCTTAGCCCGTTTCCTGTTATGCAGGAGGTGGTTTTTCTTACCAGCATTTTGGAAGGAGATGAAGGGCACTTTTTGAGTTATGGAGGGAAGGTGGGTTTATATCCTGCAGTTTGATGAATACTGCTGAAGTTCTTTCAGAGTAGCCCTGGTTCTTCATGGGGAGATCCCATTTCCTATGAGTGCTTCTCTTCAACCTCTCCGTAGAGAACAAGTGCCTTGTTATGATGGCTTACCTACGGTGAGGCAGATTAAAGAAAATTAATTAGCTAATCATTGCAGAATGGGGCAGTAATTTTTCTAGATTATCAGGGGTTTTTTAAGTAATTGTGAACATTTTTTATTATGTTTAGACATACTAGTTTGTTTTGTGATACAACTCAAAATGGAGCCTTCATAGGGGTGGAACTTTAATCATGTAGAACTTTTTTGTGGCCTCTGTCCTGTGTTTTTCAGTATATTTTCCTGTGCTTCAGCAGTTACGTTGTATTTTGTAGAAGACTCTGTGCTTCATGCAAAAATACGTATACTGAAATCAGCGTGTGTGTTGTGCACATGCGTGTGTGTATGTGCACATATATTGGTGCTTCCACAGAAGGGAAAGCTGGGTTGCAGCTCACCTCTTCTGTCTTGTTGGTGCTGCCTGGAAACAGGGAGTGGGGTGCTGTTGCCCCCCCGTTGGCTACAAGCATCCTGCTGTTGTGTATGTTGATGTTTGGGTGGAAGGTTCTGGACCATCCAAGTCTGCAAAGTCTCAATGAATTGGCAAGGGATGTGAAAAATAATAATAAAGGCATTCTACGGGTACATTGGCCAGAAAAGGAAGATTAAAGAAAATCCACAGCTGCCCTCC
The DNA here is from genome assembly GCA_013400195.1 of Aramus guarauna. NCBI lineage: Eukaryota > Metazoa > Chordata > Aves > Gruiformes > Aramidae > Aramus > Aramus guarauna. The sequence continues at coordinate 116,656 of VXBL01005526.1, forward strand.
CCCAATACGTAAGGCAGGAGAACTGGTGACAACTGACGTGGAGAAGGCTGGGGTACTCAATACTTTCTTCTGCCTCAATTTTTAATGGTAATCACTCTTCCCACTTCTCTCAAGGCCCTGAACCTCAAGGCAGTCCCTCCCACCGTAAGGGAAGATCAGGTTTGAGACCACCTGCGGAACCATAGGACCCAACAAGCTCCATCCCAGGATCCTGAGGGAATTGGCTGATGTAGTTGCCAAGCTACTCTCCATCGCATTTGTCAAGTTGTGGCAGTCAGGTGAAGTCCCCAGTGACTGGAAAAAGGGAAACATCATGCTCACTTTAAAAAAGGGTGAAAAGGAGGATGCTGGGAACTACCGAGCAGTCAGCCTCACCTCCATGCCTGGTAAGATCATGGAGCAGATCCTCCTGGAAGATGTAGAAACATATGGAAGACAGGAGGTGATTAGAGACAGCCAACATAGCTTGGCAAATTGTTCCTGATTAATCTAGTGGCCTTCTACAATGGAGTGACTGTGTCAGTGGACAAGGGAAGAGCTACAGATACAGCTGGACTTCTGTAAAGCCTTTGATATGGTCCCACACAAGTTTCTGATCAGTAAATTGGAGAGATATGGATCTGATGGATGGACTGTTAGATGAGTAAGAAATTGGCTGGATGGTTGTGTCTGAAGAGTTACAGTCAGTGTTTCAGTGTCCAAGTGGAAACCTGTAATGAGTGGTGTCCCTCAAAGGTCCATACTGGGACCAATACTATTTAATGTCTACATCGACAGTGGGATTGAGTGTGCCCTCACCACATTTGCAGATGACGCCAAGCTGAGTGATGTAGTTGATTTGCTAAAGGGAAGGGATGTCATTGAGGGGGACGTTCACAGGCCTGAGGAGCAGGTCCGTGCAAACCTCATGGAGTTCAATGAAGCCAGTGCAAGGCCCTGCATGTGGGTCAGGGCAATCCCCAGTGTCAGTACAGACTGGGGGGTGTGACTGGATTGACAGCAGTCCTTCAGAGAAGGACTTAAGGATGCTGGTGGATGAAAAATTGNTGCTAAAGGGAAGGGATGTCATTGAGGGGGACGTTCACAGGCCTGAGGAGCAGGTCCGTGCAAACCTCATGGAGTTCAATGAAGCCAGTGCAAGGCCCTGCATGTGGGTCAGGGCAATCCCCAGTGTCAGTACAGACTGGGGGGTGTGACTGGATTGACAGCAGTCCTTCAGAGAAGGACTTAAGGATGCTGGTGGATGAAAAATTGGACATAAGCCAGCAATGTGTGTTTGAAGCCCAGAAAGTCAACTGTGTCCTGGGCTGTATCCCCAGCAGTGTGACCAGCAGGTTGAGGGAGGGGATTCTGCCCCTCTACTCCACGCTGGGGAGACCCCCTGCAGTACTGCATCCAGCTTGGAGGTCCCCAGGAAAAGGAGGACATGGAGCTGTTGGAGCGAGTGCAGAGGAGGCCACGGAGATGATCCAAGTGCTGGAGACAGGCTGAGAGATTGGGGTTCAGCCTGGAAAAGAGAAGGCTCTGGGGAGCCCTTATTGTGTGCTTGCAATGTATAAAGGGGGCTTAAAAGAAAGACTGAGACACACTTTTCACCAAGGCCTGAGGTACAGGACAAGGGAAAACAATTTTAAACTAAAAGAAGGTAGACTGAGATGAGATCTGAGGCAGCAATCCTTCCCTGGGAGGGTGCTGAGGCCCTGGCGCAGGGTGCCCAGAGAAGCTGTGGCTGCCCCTGGCTCCCTGGCAGTGGTCAAGGCCAGGTTGGATGGGGCTTTGGGCAACCTGGGCTAGTGGAGGGTGTCCCTGCCCATGGCAGGGGTGGCACTGGGGGGGCTGGGAGGTCCCTTCCCACCCAAACCAGTCTGTGACTGATTTCACTAGCGATCAGAGCGGCTTGTTCAGCCTTTGCTGTACTTCTCTGCTTCCAGAGGCACTGTAGTTCAGACCTATGGACAATGTTACGGCAGCGTACTGTCTCTGTGCCTGGCTTGTGGCCTTCCAGGACAGTTCATCTGGTTCCTGTGGGTTGTGACTCATTCTGCTGGTCCTGAAGTGGTGTGTATGTCTCTGGGGTTTTTTTTGTGTGTGGTACCATTCCACTTTCAAGCTTGCCGAGATACTATGTGGATTACAAAACCTCACTTCATTGCCTGGACACCTGCGTTGGCCTAACTGTCTGTGGGTTTCATACACCATAAACAATCATTTCCAGATCTCACTTGCTGCATTTCATTGAGTAGCTTGTAAGATCACTGTAGCTAAAAGAGCTTTGTTTGGCTGGAGTGAGGGCAAGGAAGAAGAGTCTCATGTTGTGGCCTGTGCTTTGGCCAACAACATGAGTAGTGGGAGAGTGACTGCTGCAGGGCAGCCTCCGTTCCCACTTGGCTGCAGCTGCACCCAGTCCCAAGAAGCTGGAAATTGCATCTGTGTCTTCCAGAGGCTCTGCCAGTGAGGACTGGGAACAGCCAAACTCCTTGGCAATTCTCGCAGAATCCCACTCTGGTGGGGGTTGTCAGGGACCTCTGGAGATCATCTGGTCCAACCCCCTGCTAGAGCAGGATCACCCAGAGCAGGGTGCACAGGATGGCGTCCAGGCGGGTTGGGAATCTCTCCAGAGAAGGAGACTCCACAACCTCTCTGGGCAGCCTGTCCCAGTGCTCGGTCACCCTGCGAGGGAAGAAGTTTTTCCTCAGGTTGAGATGGAACTTGCTGTGTTCCAGTTTGTGCCCGTTGCCCCTTGTCCTGTCGCTGGGCACCACAGAGAAGAGTCTGGCCCCTTCCTCTTGCCCTCCACCCTTTAGGTATTGATAAGTGTTGCTGAGATCCCCTCTCAGCCTTCTCTTCTCCAGACGAACCAGCCCCAGGTCTCTCAGCCTTTCCTCGTACCAGAGATGCTCCAGTCCCCTCGTCATCCTCGCAGCCCTCGGCTGGCCTCTCCCCAGTAGTTCCCAGTCTGTCTTGAACTGGGGAGCCCAGCACTGGCCACAGAACTGCAGACGTGGCCCCAGCAGGGCAGAGCAGAGGGGGAGGAGAACCTCCCTCGACCTGCTGGCCACGCTGCTCTGAACACACCCCAGGTACCATTGGCCTTCTTGGCCCCGAGGGCACGCTGCTGGTCATGGAGAGCTGCTTGTGCACCAGGACTCCCAGGTCCTTCTCGGCAGTGCTGCTTCCCAGCAGCTCAACCCCAACCTGTCCTGGTGCTGGGGTTATTCCTTCCCAGGTGCGGGACCCTACACTCGCCCTTGCTGAATTTCACTTGGTTCCTCTTCGCCCAACTCTCCAGCCTGCCCAGAAATTCTCCTCAGCCTTTGCTTTGAGGAGGAGGTTGGGAAGGGGATCTGCCCACTCTGTGTTGAGAGAAGAGCTCTCAACCAAGGACAGCTTATCAGAGTGTCTCCTTATAGAGGTATAAAAAGTTTTGAAAAACTGTAGAATTGACAGGTTTATAATGAGTTTAAATTTGAAAAGTGAGATTTACGTGTATATTCTACATGTATATATGGAATATATACGTATTTGGGTTAACTGTGCACCCAAACATTCTTAATTTTTAAGGCCTTTTATGCCAGCTTTTCACTTGGTGAATTTATAACTAAGCATAGTTAGTTAAAAATATCTGAAGAACAGTGTGTAACGAACACACTATACAGCCAAACAGCACTACTGTCACAGAAATGTCACGTAGGTTGAAAATTCAGATGTCTGTTCCCAACTCAGAAATTCAGTTACTTGAGTGCATTTTCAGTGGCTGGCGGATGGATGCAGAAGCTCTTGCTTGGTGCTGTAATACTAAAACTTAACTTTTTTTTTTTTTTTTTTTTTTAAATTTAATTCCATATACTGTTGGTTTAAACCGCTCAAATTAGAAACTGCTTCTCTCTCTGCTGTATATCGTGCTGGTTTTTGGGAGGAGTCGTTCCCAAAAGACTAGGCTTGACCTAAGGTAACTAATCTGGCAGTTTGGAAGAGTGTTAGGAAACACACGGATGGGCGATGGGGGAGGTCTGGGTAAGCCTTTGGTTCCGACAGCACCTCCCCACTTCCCTCCCGGTAACTCTGAGCTTGGGCCCACCGTGAATAAAGCCTGTAGCCTTGGGATACGCGTACGTAGCTTTACAAGAAACACGATGCTGTAGGTTTGACTGGAAGCAGTTGACTCCTGATGTTTAAAAGGAACTTTAAATATTAAGTGGTGTTCTAGGCGTGCTGCTTGACCAGGGTCTCGGTTCTGTTCCTGCTGCGCTCCAGGCCGTGTGCTTCCCCGCAATGTGTGTGAGAGCTCTGCCTCAGAATGCTGGAAGCCCAAAGCCAGTGAGTAAATGCGGCGTAGAGGAGGACTGCGGGAAGACGAGGCTGTACTCTGGGTGGCCTGATCCTTCCTACCTTAGATGTCCCCTTTATAATCAGGTCTTGCAACAAATAGGGCTTCATCATATCAGAGAAACTTACAAAGATTTTCTTGATTTCTTCTAAATCTCTGAGATAAAGACATTAAAAGAATTATGTCGACATGGAAAAAAGCTCTCAAGTCGAAAAGTTATCTGTGACAAATTTTGAAGCACTGAGTGGAGCTCCACAGAGTTTGTTATTGGATGTCCTGAGTAATGGAGCTATTCCAAGAAAGAAACAGCCTTAATTTCACCAGGTCATCCTCCTTCTTTTAGAGATCCTTAGATCCTTCACATGCACGTGTGAAGAATCTTTGAACTGAGGTACAGCAGAAAATGCATCTCAATAACTTAATTGGTAAAAATATGAAAAGAAACACTATTTTTTTATTTGTGTTTCATTTAGTACTTCCTATAAGCCCTTCAGTTGGAGTTTCGGTGTGAAAGTTACACTGCAAGGGACCCAGATATTTAAACATGTAATGAAAAATCCAGGTCTTCACACAGCCTTTTAAATCACCCGGCTGTGGTAACTGGAAAGCAGTGCCCTCCTCCTGCAGCAAACCTTCCCGGAGGAGAAAAGCGGTGGTTTCTGTTGGGTTTTTAAAAAGGATAATTTCGGAATTCTGCCTTGGATGTAGTTACGCAAGCGGTGGGACTGGTGTGGTGACATTTTTGGATGCTGGAGAAAGCGAAATGAATGGTTGGAGCAAGTGTTCCTGCTGCTGCGGAAATAGTAATGTGGGTTAGGTTAAAAAAAGCATTATGATCCTGCTGTATAAAATCACATGCTTATATAGAAATAATCTGGGAAAGTAGCACACTGGCTTCTCATCCAATTTACTTCATTTTATCAAACGTGTTTTAGCTTAATGATATTATTACACAGAATGTTTCTTTTGTTTGAGCTATGCCTCTCACCTTTGCCAGTGGGGAATAACAGTTATTCTCTTACTTTCTTTAACATTAATGATCGTGTATTTCTTGAAACTATCTCTGATCTCCGATGACGTCTCCTCATGGTCTCTGACATAGTGACCCCAGAGCGCGCCGGCTCTGCCTGCACGGGCTCCTGCCTCTGGAAGCTCATCCTCCCTTTCGTCAGGCTTCTGTACGCATAGCGGAGCCACGGGCTTTCACCGAGGATGAGACGGTGTCTGGGGAGGAATTTAGTCTGAAATGCTACACGGAAGCCAGCGATGAAAGGCTGTACTCAAATTCTCAGATAGTTAAATGACTTGGCTGCTTTTTGAAGTACAGACGTCTGCTGCTGAGGAATTGGAGTTACCTTGTACTCTCTGAAGATACGGAAAGCATTACTGGGGAAGAGTGAAGATTGCTCCTCATTTCCTCCCTGTAGGGAACAGAAAAAGACAAGACAATAAAAAAATGAAATTAAAATCAGTAATTTAAATTGTGCCAGACTAATCTGGGCTCTTTCTTTGGCAGCTGATACTCCAAATAAAAGGAATTCAGTAAATCTTGTTTCTTTGTGGAGATCGTTAGATACGCAATGTGACAGCCAGAGCAGGATTGTGAAGGTTACGGCTCATTGAGGAGTTGAGGTGAACTAGCCAGGTCCTGAGGCAAGCTGGTAAAGGGCAGAATGCGAAGAGAAAATACTAAGCGGGAGGAAGACCACTGGGGGAGTTTCTTAGGGATCAGTCTGAACACTGGTTTTGATGTCGTTAATGACTGCTCTAAAAGTTGAGGTGCGTTGGGGAAGCTAACTGGAAAAACAGAATTCATAGAGCTCACACGGAGAAAAATCAGGAAAACAAAAAGGAAAGAAAGCATTAGGGGTAGGAGTGGGATGTCAATGATAATACAAAGTGCGATGTTCTATACTTAGCAAAAATGATTTGGAGGGGAATATTCTCACTGCTCTCCACGGCAGGAGTGAAACCCCATCTGAGATAAGCACAGGGTTCCGGTCCGACGCTGAAGCCTCCTGCGAAGTGCAGCAGATGCAGAGGGGACGTCGGGGGGGACGGTCTGAGCTGTTGGGGCAGGGTGGAGGGAGCCCTGCTCGGGCAGGGGGTCCCCACGCGCTGCCTGGGGACAAAGAGTGCAGCTGGCAGGGTGCGATCGCTGCTGCTGAAAGGGACTTGCTGTGGTTCTGCAGGACTGGGCCAGCCCGAGTCAGTCCTTAAGAGTTAGCCTCTTTTTGTTACCTGCCACATCTTGCTTTTAGCACTTTTGCAAAGAACTGTATGAAAATCTTTTGTAGTTAGTTGGGAGGATGTAAAATGTCCATGTGAAACTTGTGGGAGGGAAGATGATGGTGAGGAGGATTTCCCTTCAGCAAGTATTTACGAGCACTTGAGATCCAGAATGTGTGGGGAAAGGAGGCCGTTCCTTCGGTTTCTGTTTCCAGCTTTGATTTATAGCATCCTTTTGGCATTTCTAGTATTGGTCAACATCTGTAAATCCCAATCCCAGGGCATAGTAACATGTGTGAACCCACCCTGGTTGAGAGGTGGCCATGTGGAGGTTCCGTATTGTCTGTTGTAGGGTGGTCGAGAATAGAGTTTGGGCGTTATGAAACTTTAGCTGCCCAGCCGTACACCCTCTAGGTAATACAAACCACCAGTCTCTAAGACGTACTTTTTCCTCCAGTAAGGTTAGTTCAGAATTTTGGAACTTTTTACTAATGGCGCAGCCCAGCGACCTGCTGTGTTTGTCCGCCCTGCTCCTCGGCGTCTCGGGGAGGTTGATGCAGACCTGGCAGTGCAGGTTGCACACCACTCCTGGCTGTGGAACGGCAGAATACACACTTCTGCCCCACAAAAAACCACTCACAGTTACTTACACGCGTCTGTGCTGTCTATGCTACTAAGAGCATATTCTAGTATTCCATAAGGTTTATATTTACTAGCAGATCAGCTCTGGATTTGCTGATGTTATCGCTCACAGTGTCCAGTAGTTTTTTTTTTAATACTTTCCAATTATGGCCTATCTCTATTTCTTGCTGTTACATGTACGTTGGAGGTCTGTCTTCCACTCACATAAGTCCTTGATTGTTGCAGTTTTGGCTGATGACCATGATTCTGCAATGCAAGTAATGCCATTCCCCCCAACCCTTTAATGCAAACTGTTTGTAGTGCAGTAGTTGGGTTCCCTGTCTGAACAGCCCTGACTCTAATCGAGCATTTCTGTGCATGAACGTACTCTTTGATTTGTCATTCAAGCTACTTGCAGTTACAGTTAGTTCATGCATATATTGTGTCCGTTGTTGATATTATACAGCTATAATCTAAGTTGTGTTAGTTTTCTGGTGCTAAAGGTTGTTAATTTTGTTTATGAAGTTTAAAGAAGTAATCCAAGCTGATTAGCAGTTATATTAAGGCGTGCTGCTCAGAATATACAGAGGAGGAGTAAATAGCAAAGATGGAAGATACACTCATATTCTTATGTGTTACAGCTAGTTGTGTCCCATCAACATGTTCTGGAAGTTTGATTTGAACACAACATCGCATGTGGACAAGCTGCTGGATAAAGAAGATGTGACACTTCACGAACTGATGGATGAAGATGACATCTTACAGGAGTGCAAGGCTCAGAACCGCAAGCTGCTGGACTTCCTTTGCCAGCAGCACTGCATGGAGGAGCTGGTCAACCTCATCACACATGAGCCCCCCGTGGATATGGATGAGAAGGTCCGCTTCAAGTAGGTATTTGTTTTCTGTCCTATACAGAGTAAAGCAAATGTGAGATCCTGAGGTTGGAAATGCTCTGGTGTGGGATGGATGGAACCTTTTCGGTCTTGGGGGAAAGGCGGTCGAGGACTGTTGAGATGTTTCACAGCCTTTTGTTACTTGTAGTGAATTTTCAGAAGCTTGTTTCTTTATTTTTAATGGCTTAACATTGAATTTGTCTAAAAAAAAAAAAAAAGAAGTAAAAATCTTGCTGTTTGTTCAAAACTTTGCAAGCAAAAGTAATCAGTGTCTCAAAAGTACCTTTTAGTACGTTGTTATCAAAATTGCAAGGAAAGAGCATTCTGCTCTGGGTTACAAATTTCTGAACTTGGTTGGTTTTCAGTAGTCAAGCCCACAGAAGGAGGAGAACTGTACAGTGAATAAAAGATGTGATATTTTCCATGTGCTGCATATGCAAAACCTGCTGATTTCAGTGATGATATAGTTAAGGAGATGGCCTTACTCTGTAGAGGGCCTCTTTCTTATGGCGGTGAACTCTTTAGATGTGCTTGGTTCTCATAGCAAGCTGTGTTTCTACATTTTTAACTGAAGGTATACTTGAAAATATTTACATTTTGGATTTGGGAAGTTTGCTTTTATTTGTTAAGTTTATGTAAAAATAAAAGGCTGCTCTGTGTATAAATAAATAAAAATGGGGGAGTCTGTCCCTGTGGGAATGGATCAGTGTTGGTTATTGCTGTTGTTGCTTGAAATCCGCAGAAGAAACGATAGTTACTGTTAGCTGAGGTAGTTGATCAGCTAGGCTTAGGTGACTATTTCCAGGTAAGCAAATGCCAGGAAATACGTTATCTAGTGACCTGGAATTTTATATGGCTGCTGTTGCAAGGCTTCTGCTATAGAAGGTGAATTACTAGAAGGACCCAGGAGTATTCGTTTTATACTCTTCTCCTACAAAGGCAAATTCTGTACAGGTCTAAACCAGGGCTGTGGCACACAGCAGTCTTCTGACTGTGGGCACTTCCTGTATCGTGTCAGAATAACTGGCTTTTCCGTGGGTGAGCGGCTCCGTGTTACTGCAGCTCTCCAGCCGTATGGTTTGCACAGCGAACCTGAGACGAACTCAAACCCCAAATGTCTGGCTGAAGAGATGGGCAACGCTTTCCTGAGCAGAGCAAGTGCTGAACAATGCAAGGCTTGCCGTCCTTTGCTGGAGGAGGGAATGAGGGATTCCGGTACCACGCCAGTACCAATTCATGTGTTGTCCGTGTCACTGCAGAATATCACTTCAGTTAACCAGGCCATATTTTTAAGTCCAGTTCTTCTGGAGATTTTTGGGGCTGCTGTTGGAAAACGGTTTATCTGTCTGATCCTGCGTCCTGCAGGGTGGAAGGGAAACCTTTCCTATTGTAACCAAACAGATTAAGAAGAAGGAAAGGTGAGGACAAACAAAAAATTCTCAAGAAGCAAAATCACAGAATCCCAGACTGGTTTGAGTGGGAAGGGACCTCCCAGCCCCCCCAGTGCCACCCCTGCCATGGGCAGGGACACCCTCCACTAGCCCAGGTTGCCCAAAGCCCCATCCAACCTGGCCTTGAACACTGCCAGGGAGTCAGGGGCAGCCACAGCTTCTCTGGGCACCCTGGGCCAGGGCCTCAGCACCCTCACAGGGAAGGATTGCTGCCTCACAGCCCATCTCCATCTCCCCTCCTGCAGCTTCAGGCCATTCCCCTTGGCCTGTCCCTCCCAACCCCTCTCCAGCTTTCCTGTCCCCTGGCCCCTTCAGGGACTGGAAGGGGCTCTAAGGAGCCTTCCTTATAAAATCCTTAATGCAAACCAAAATGAAAAGGAAAGCTCAGTATGAGAGCATTTACTCCAGGTGTCCTTGAATTTTGGATGCAGGATTATGTGTGTTTTCATGAGCTTTTGAGTGTAGCATGTGGTTTAGGCGGCTGGAGGCTGGGCTGGCTGATGAGGAGGCCCAGACGAAGGAAGACCCTGGTGGGTAGAGGTCCCCTGTGCTGGCACCATGTAAGGAAGTCTGGTGTTGGGAAGGCCTTAAGTTAGCAGTCTCATTCACCGACATCTTCATCAGATGATGGCATTAGAGCCTCTTCCTCTTTTGAGAGTGGTCCGTAAGGCGTCTGCTCAAAAGCAGGTGTAGGGGTGGGGAAGTGTGGTTGTATACCACAGCGGTAAGTGAGTCTTTGATGGCAACAGTGTCAGGACAAGCAGCTGATCTTTATGAAGCATTGCTTGGGAAATGCTTCCAGTACCATAGGTGGACCAGGCAGAGAAATGTTTTCAAAGCATGGTGAGGCACTGGAGAGGGGAAGGAGGGTTTAAGCTTATTAGAAACTGAGGAAGCTTTTGGAATACATAGAGGCTAAGCAGGAGGAATAGACTTTCGACTAAATCCAAATGGAATCCAATTTTTGGCTTTTAAGAAAAGGTTATGGAAGTTTTTAAACTGGAACAGGGGAGAAATCTTGATAAGTTTGGAAGGACGTGCAGCTCAGAATGATGCATCCTGTGGCAATGGAATCATCAAAATACTTTATTCTCAAAACCTCAGTGGGATGGAAGTTTCTAAAGTTCAGAACGGAAACCGCAGAGAGGAAAACTCAACAGTAAATCCCCATCTAAGCATAGCACACAAAACTAAGCAACCAGATGAAGTCCTACAGCAATCAAAAGAAGTGTGTAAACCCTTTGAACTAATGGCTAGTTATAATGAACTTGTTGACATAGACCTGTTGAGACCATACAGTGATGAGAATACAGCCGCCAGGAAAGGAGGAAAGGACTCTGCTAGTGAAGAGGGGGCTGTAGGGGACGGGGTGTTGAGGGAGAGAAGTTGGCTGCAGCGTGGAGAGCGTATGGGTTGAGTCTGTGGAATAACTGCACGGGTGAAGTATTAGATCTGCCTGTGTGGGAGACCATAAAGGCTGCAAGAGCAGAGCATGCTATAACAATGAGAGGTTTCATTTATCCCCGTCGACAGGATATGTATCACGGGGAGGCACGGTGTATGAGTTTCTGGGGATCGTGAATGCCTTTTGCATGGAGCAGTGAGCAAGAAAAAGGAGAAATAAGTCTTGTATACCCTTGGGGGCTCTAAGAAGTGTAACTGTTGTAAAATCACTTTGTAATAGCAACTATAACGTGCTCAGATTTAACATCCTCGTAGGAGCAAAGAAGACATAAACAGCATTATCAAGGGCTTGGGGTTTGTTTTTCTAACTTTCAGGAATGGAGCTACATAAATCAGAGGAGGCTGGTTAGGAAGTAAATGGTGTTGTGAAAGGGTAAAAAGCTCACAGCTGGCTGGGAAACATCTTATTGGGTCATGGTAAATGCAGATACAAAGATTTAAAAAAATCCTAATGTAGAAAATGGTCTTGGTTCAAGGCACATTGATGGGCTTCAAATGAGCTTTTAGTAATCTTGGGGAGGGCTTTGGCATCCTCGTGGGCAGCATGCTGGGAATGCTCAGTAAAGAAGGCAAGTGTGTGTTTGTGATTGAAAGCACAAGGCTCTACACGAAGCAATTCAGTGTATGTACGGAAAAGTTCTTGTGGTTCTGTAAATCTTGTCTTCACCCTTTATATACTGCCAGGGCAAGAAGTATTTCCCTTGTTAAGAACCAAACAAACTGTGATGAGTAAAGGAAGGCTTAAATTGAGAAGGTTGAAGCATGGAATTTCTTCCAAAATAAAAATTCCATTCAGCAAGAGTAAGAGAACCAAAGCAGTACCAGTTACTAAGGGTGAAGGTGGGCACGGTGATGCACTGGAAAGCACAACAACGGAAAGGAAGCTCCAGCTTGAGCCAGGGGCCGGAAGAGTATCCTGCCAGCGAGGGCAGGTGTACCGCTGGGATGAGAGCCGCCCGTGTGTAACTCCTGGGCACGGCTAGGGCAAGCCTGCGGGATGGACAGGCAGCTGAAGGGAGAGCTGTCCTTTTCCTCTCTGTTCCTTTATGGGATTTCCAGCCATCCACGTGTCCGTCTTGTCACTCCACAAACTAGGGTGAAATTTCCCTACCAATGTTCCGCTGTTCCTTCCCCGATGGTAGGTGGGCATTAGCTGGGGAGACATTGCCAGATGTGTGAGACGTGCTGGGTCTGGGCGGGGGGAGACCGACGCTCTGAGCAGAGGGTCCCATTTCAAGTTCAGGAGTTCTGTTAAGATTTCTTCTTGATTTTCAGTTAATGAGGTTTAGAGCAGAAATCTAACTGATTTCAGCTACAAGAGAACAGCACAGCAGATAAATGCTCCAGCCCAGATCCTGTTACGTGCTCACAGGTCTCACTGCAAAGGTGGTGGAGCTGTGGGAGTTACCCACCATTTCCACAGCTCTTTTCTGCAAGGTTTTTTTCCTTTGCCATTGAGGTTAGGGGAAAAATTTTGCTGTATATTGAAAAATTGTTTCAGTGTCACTGTTCTACAAAAGAGATGGTACCTCTTTGCGTTGTAGAAACAGTCATATTATTGCAGGAATGTTCTATATTGATCTTGGAGTTGGCTTGTGTCTAAAGTTACAAAAAGTGGTAAACCTTGGGTAAGTACTGGAAGTGGGAAATATCTTGAGTTTGTGTCTTACAGAATGGCATGATTTTTATTTGGAAGGTGAATGTACTACTTAAAAAATGAACATGCATTTGCAGCAAGAGTATTCTGTAGGTTTTTTTAATGTTGTTATTCATTTAGTTGATCATTATTAAAATACACAGTAAATTTTATTTTTTCTTGGGGGGGGGGGAATAACCAGGTCTGCTTACAGAGAGTAAACACTCAAACTGTAAAGGACAGGGTTTATTTTTAATCTGTATCAGTTGGTAACAAATGAAAACTCCTTGAGGAAGCATGAATAAGCACGGGTGCTCAGCGGGAGGTTTGGTGCTCAGAACCGCTGAACCAGCCAAGCACGCCTTGACAGGATCCTTAAACAATTAGTGGGGTAAGAGTAAATCATGGTTTAAAAATAAAGTTCAGCTGCCTTCTGACTCTGGGATCATATGTATCATCGAAACTGTGGAAATAGCGTTGAAGTTCAGTGCTGGATTGAATTTCACAGCGCGACTGAGCTGCTGGTTCTGACTGCGGAAACCTCCGGGGTGGGGGGAAGGTCTTTTTCCGAGGAGCTCCTGTGAGCCTGTCCTGTAGTAGCTGGAACACGACATCGAGGCACTAATCTAACAACAAAAGGCTGTGTTAAAAAGAGCCAGAAGAATTTCAGCGTTGTAGCGTGTGTGCAGGACAGGCTCAAGCCCCCACTTAACCCCGGCTTAACCCCTTCATCGCGTGAGGAGCGGAGAGGCTGGGTGGGCGCCTGTCTGCAGAGCAGGGCTGGTACCTCTGCGGGCAGCTGCCCTTTAACAGGGAAGTTCAACCGGAGGAACCTTAGTCTTTTAGCAAAACTAACTGTCTAACACTTTGATATTTGAGACTTTGCCCAGTTGTAAACATAATAGTAATTATACACACGTTATTGCCTTTTCTGATCATAAATGTGGCCTATTTCTAGAAGCCCCACCTGGAAGAGGAAGAAACAAGGTCTGGGAAAAAGAGAATTTCATTAGCTGTCAAACAGAATTTCATATTCTGATTTAAGTGAGCAAAATTATCTAAACCAGGTGCAGTAATATTTTCTGAAAAACAAGTTAATTTTTACAGAAGTTTGTAGACATTACTGAAAAATTGAAACTCAGAAGGTTGGCTGTGAATGGCTTGCTTTTGTACAGAGTGCATGCTCATTTGTTAGGAGTTTTGCATTAGATCTAGTGGTCTGTCCCTAAATTCTAGTCCTCTTGATTTAAAAAAAAAAAAAAAAAAAAAAAAGTTATGCCCATTTTTAATTCAGCTCCAGTAGTGGAAAGAATAATTGTTCAGAAACATTCCAGAAACCTGCTAAAATATGCATTCTCCAAATCAACCTTCAATTTTGGGGTTAATTTTGCTTGTGCAAATAGACGTACGTTAAAAGATTTTAAGAGATTGTATAAGTGTATTGAAACTGATTAAGCATCACTTTTCAAAATCAGAACTAGTGGCAGCTTGAAGGCAGCTGAGATGCATAATTTAGTGGTTAAAACCCACACGACGTGCCACAGGAAATGGTGTTCCCTCAAAATGTGCCATTAATGTCAATGACCCTTGTTTCTCATGTGGGTTTTGTCCCTGTCTCCAGGAAGGGCAATCCTCCTACTCCTTCCTTTATAACTTTAATACGAGAAGATTTCCTTGAGAGTTTTCATTTCACCTTTAGTTGCTGTGGTTCTGTCCTTCCAGGTATCCAAACACAGCCTGCGAACTGCTGACCTCGGATGTGCCACAGATCAACGACAAGCTGGGAGGGGATGAAACTCTGCTGAACATCCTCTACGACTTCTTGGATCACGAGCCTCCTTTGAACCCTTTGCTTGCCAGTTTCTTCAGTAAGACTATTGGGAATCTCATTGCAAGAAAAACGGAACAGGTAGTGATTAGATTTGTCCTGATACGTAAGACAAATGAATTCACATATGTTGGTTGTGTTGTATGCCGGTAGCATTGCCTACTCTTGTGAGCTTGTTGTGTTCTTAGAGTTGAAAAATATCTCACTGTACTCTTTAGGGTTGGAGCTGAAACACAGGCTTTGCAAAGGGCTTCAGGCTTCCTCGGCTGAGGGAGCTGCTGGCTCATGTAGACACTTCTGCATAGTTCTGGTTTCAGATCTGCGGTGGCTGGGATATTCCTGTGCCACAGCTAGAGCTCTATTTTTCGTACAAAGGCATATTGATGCATCCTTTGATCATTGCCCAGAATCATCTCGTTACATAAACAGTGCCTCAGCCTCATGCCTATAAAAGGGGTGCTGGAAACATGAGCCGAGCGGTGTTTCAGGAGTACATGCGTTCCAATTCAAAATTGATTTTTGAAATGAAGGCTGTCAGAGAGCCTTAGTGGAATGGAAAATTCTCCAGCTTCCCCAGCTTCTTGGCGCTCTTATTTCTGCGGGCTTGGGCTTCTTTGTGGCATAGAGGAAAGAAAAGATAGCTAAGGAGCTTTGACTGAGTACTGCCTTGAAACGAGAATGTTGTTCTCTTCTCTCGTTCTCTGGAGAATTTCTCAACCCAGTTGCTGTTTTGCATCAAGGTTGGTTGGTTGAGACAAGAAAGTAGATCTAGGAAGTTGTGTGCCATGTCTGCATGTTGTACTAGCAACTGATGATGACACTTTTTTTTTTTAGGTGATTGCATTTTTAAGGAAAAAAGACAAATTTATTAGCCTGGTGCTAAAGCATATAGATACATCAGCAATGATGGACCTCCTGCTTCGTCTAATCAGCTGTGTGGAGCCCGCGACTCTACGGCAGGAAGTACTGAATGTGAGAACTGGCTGCTGCTTTTCTTTACTGAATTGGGAACAAGGGGGTTGATTTGTTTGTGTCTTAGAGAGATAGAATTCTTTTTGTCATTTATTATGAGAGCGGATCCACTCTTCTGAAAACTCTTTTTCTTAGTGCTAGAGCCCGCACATTGGTTACTTTGGGTGCTTCAGCTTGTTTGTGACTTGCACGGCAGAGCAAGCCTGGTTCAGTCACTGGTGCTGAATGATTTTCAACTCATTCTTCCATATAGCAACCACTATTTACTCTAGCTGTTTTTGCTGTAGAGCTTTGACAAAGGAAATTAGTAATCTTTCCTGGTGTTTGGAATTTCAGACTGATCGTTTGGGACAGTAATTTGTTTAATTCCTCACCGTGTATGTGATTTTTGGAGATGTTATCTTGTGCGTCCTCCTTCCCCTTCCTCTTTAATAGGCAGCCTTATAAAATATCTCATTGAGCCGCTTAGTTTGCTCTACAGGTAGGACGAGTTTTTCTCCCTTCATAGCCCAGTCTGAGTGAGGCTGCATCAGCCCCCCTTTATGGGCAGATGTGCGGGATTGGAGGGAAAAACCTACTTTAGCTCCCTCGGTAAAGCAGGAGAGCAGTGTGCCGTATGGAAAACAGCACTCAAGTCATTGAAGCCCACACCAGGATTTCTAAGTTTGGCAGGCTTTGCTGCCTCAGTCTTGCATGTCCAGAGCATTGACCATGCTGTAGCTGAGCAGTAAATGTTTGTTGCAGAGGCTCAGGAGAGACAATTCCCATCACTCGATTCCTCCTCTCAGCCTTCCTGTGCGTAGTGCGGTACACAAGCAAAACGGACAGGCACAAAGCGATCCTTACAGACTCGGATGGGCATTCACCCATGAAAGGAGGTCTTCATTTTTTGACATCAAATAGTAATATCAAGAAAGGAGATGGGAGGAAGAAGCCTTCAAGAGGTGGACTGATGGAGGATAATGATGGAGGATTCTCTGGAAGAGAAAGCAGCTTTGCAGAAAAGGTCCAACAGCACCCCAGGCCATGATGGCCCAAGGGGCAAGGGCAGGGACTGCTGCCCTCTGCTCAGCTCTGGTCAGACCCGTCAGGATACTGGGGCCAGGCTGGGGCTCACCAGTGCAGGACAGACATCGCAGTAGTGCAGCATAGTATCATTGCGAAGATAAATGCAATTATTTTTTCTTGAGATGTTAAAATGGCATTTTAACTGAGTAGCGTTTCTCCTGGAAGAATGGCTTCTGTCCAGGAAACCTCCAAATATCAACCACACACAAACAGGCAGCTCTGGATGGGGTATATTTAACCCATCCTATTCGGTTAATTCCACCTGTTTTCACACAGTCAAAAAAAGGAAAAGACATTGAAGATAACAGCTGGCACTGAAGGTGCTTATGAAGGTTGTTGTTGGTTTTCTCCCCAAAACAAGTCTCACTATAAGTATTATCCCCAAGCATTTAAAAATTGATGGCTTAAGGACATGTCAGAAATCCAGAAATTTGGGATTGAATGCTTAGAGAAGCCACTTACAGCAATTTTGGGAATATATTCAGAAATTTAAGTCTCCAGACATGTTAAATTGCGATCTTGATTTTTGGTAGGTATTAGAAATAAAAGTTATACTTCATGGACTGCTTTAACTTTTCATCACATCGGGGAAAAAAATACTGTTTGTTTGTCGGCAGCTTGAATGGATGTGAATGGTTCTGTGTCTCGAAGCAGTCTTCATGTTTCTTTGGGCTGCTGGGCATCTCGGAGAGGTATCAGGCTCTTTGGAGTTTTAGCAAGAGGAAAAGTATTATTATTAATTTTTCAGGAACTGATACAGCTGCAGTTGGCTGATCTTCCCAGGTTCTCACTCCTGTTTAGCCACTCTTCTCCCACTCCAAACTGCTGAAATTGTGGAGAACGTGGTCCGTTGAGCAGTGTATCGGATGCTAACCATAAGGCTGTGCGCCCGTTATCAAACAGCAGTCGATCTATCCTGTGATAAGCTTCTGAGCTGCACTTGTTTATTTGTGTGCACTTAATTAACTTGTTGTATATCATGTCCTATGTATTGTCATCTTGTGTTTAACAGCTTGTGTTTTCAGCAGGTTTTAGAAAACTAAGTTTTGTTGAAGTCCTAGTATAACAGACTTTCTTAAGCATTGACTCTGCAAGACCTCAAAGATTTGTTCATAGGACAATGCAAGTTGGAAGGTCCCCAGGAAGGTCCAGTTGCCTCTGCAAAGCAGGTCCCATTAAATAGATTGCTCGAGGCCTTTTCCAGGGTTTTCACTATCACCAGAATTGGAGACCTGCCTGAGTGCTCTTCCAGTGTTTGATCACCCT
>VXBL01005527.1:3036-22114 GCA_013400195.1 Aramus guarauna
AAGTGCCTCCTGGGCCTGCCGCGATTGCCCAGGGAGTTATTTTTTTTGACAGAACCATTTCCAAACGCCGTTAGGTTTTACTTTGATTTGGGCTGTGAACTAAGTTGCTTCTTACAGCCAGATAATAATAAAACTGATCTAGCACCGAAAGCGCCATTACACTCACAACAGCCCATGCCAGAAAATACCAAGATACAAGGATGCATCTTTGATCTCTGACTATTTGCAATGAAAAGTGCAGTTTCCCTGACAGCTAGAGAGAAAATAAGAGCAAGCGCCACTTCAGTGAAAGTCCCCGAGGCACGGAGACAGCAAGAGAGAGAGACAAGCAGCAGCATCAAAAGCATTTCTGCTTCTCTGTCACCACGTAGCACAGCAGCCAATTCGCCATTCGCATCTCCAGATCCTGCTGCTCAACCGTGTGGCATTGCTCCTACCAAGAAAAAAAGTGGGTGGCAAGTACTAAAAATCAGCTGGGTATCACTAAAAAAAAAAAAAAAAAAAAAACACGGTTGGAAAAAATAATAAAACCAAGANAAAAAATCACGTTGTGAAAAATTACTATACCAGAGCAAAACCCAGCGTGCGAGCTCCTCTTCCTGGCTGGTGGCACTGAAATCTGGATGAGCCTGGAGTTCTGAAACTCCGGAGGAAGACGTTCTCCTGCTGCCTTTGGACCTTCTTCCCAGGTAGGGCTGGGGACATCAAGGGTGTGACGGGGACACCCTGCAGCATTAGAAACATCTATAGCCACCTTGGGAAAAAAAATCTTCCTGAGAAATCCTAGGCACGTTTTTCCCAGTTTGTATTCCTTGCTTTCCGTGAGCAATAGAAACCTAGAGAGTATGACTGTTTCTACCATGAAAAGGGTCAATGCAACTCAAGCCGAGCAGAAGTCAGCTGAATCCCACTGTCACCATTACAGACGAGGCTCTGAGGTGAGATTTATCAGGAAACGGGGGTGAACGACAAAGGAACAGTTTTATTTTCCCTGCTGGGAAGTGCAGGCACATCAGAGCCCCTCCTTACCTCTTCCTTCTGGTGCCCGCTGTATTCTCTGTGACAGTCACAGTGGAAGGACAAAACCTGGTCAAGACCACCAATTAAAAGAGAAACATCTTCCAGAAGCTCCATTTGAAGCTGGACTCTGGGCTGTAGCAGCTTTCAGACGAGACACAGGTTCTTCTCGCTTTTGCCCGCAGAAATTACGCTCGCATTATTATGGGAGCATGCACTTGTGCAACCCAACCGCTGCCACTAAAGGTTGTCCTTCTTATAGAAAACATTTTCACAGAAATACCAGGGGAAGTAATTATTACACCATCAGTGTGACCTTTCTTAAGTTATCTTGGCTACACACGTGCCAATCCACCCCGGAGACTGTTCTACGCCAAGAACTCAACCCTAAGAGCTTCTCTGTGCTCACCGTCTCCTTCGGCCGGGGGAGCGCCACACAAATGTCCGGGTGGGCTCCAAAACCATCTACCACCATCCCGCAGACCAGGGGCCCCAAGTGTCACCCCACTCACCCTTGCACGTTAAAAATAAACTCTCAGCCCTGATGTTCCAGTGTTGCCTGAGACTCAGAAAAGCACAAAAAGCACTCCAAAAGCTTAACTTTTGTATTGGCTACACTGACAGTCTAGCAGAAACTTTGATTTTCATTTTCCACATCTCAGTGGGTCAGAAAAATGACAAACTGAAGTTAAAAACCCAAGAAAAAACCCACCATCACTAGCTTCCCCTTAGTAATCTCACTTCCCCCTTATTATGTCTTTCCCCTTTTGGCATATTGTTTTTTTTGTGGATGGATTTTTTTCCCCCCTCAATAAAATAAACCTTCAGAGTCCATCAGTCCCTACAGTATTAGTCTCCAGTGCTACCCTCCTCAAAAAACACACCAAAATCCATATTACTTTTGGCAGCAGCTTGCTTCAGGAATTCCAACCAGTCAGCAAGGCACGACCTCTCATTCCTGGAACCATACGGCCTATCTTTGATCAAGTTGTGTGTTCTCCCTTGTCCCACATTTGATCCCTTCAAAACAGTTCCTAGGTGTCTCTTCCTTCCTCCCACCCAACACACAATAAGCCTAGAACAATCTCACATGCCTCAAAAAAAAAAAAAAAAAAAGCCAACAAAAAAACCCACACACTACTTTCAGGGAGATTTCCTTTTAAAAAGCTTGATGAAAACAGTGATGAACATTCGAAGGCTGTTTCCTACTGTGATTTAAATAAGGCAGGGGGTCTTTTTAAACTGGAGAGAGGGATATTACCGCATTTAAGCTTGACACGCTGTAGGTTGTGGATCACGAATTTAAAAACATGCTGTCCCATAAATCTGGCAGCATCCAGCTCTGCATATAATGATAAAATTACGCTTAAAATCTTCCAAGCAGCTTTGGGAAATGAACGCGTAATCAGACAACGCTCCCTCCTCTGCTGCAGCATTGTCTTTAGGGCGCACACCGGCGGGTGTAAAACACGGTGCAACGTGGTTCCTGCCTCCACGTAGTTAGACAAGGCTTTGCATTTCCAAATAAAACCAGAAAGTAAAGTCACACAGAATAGAGAACAGCCTAAAAACCTCTTTTTGGTGGTGCCTGCTCTATATACACCATTTACATCTCCCACTCACCCCTTTGCTCATCTTCATTGCTGGGAGGGCTGTTAAAATCCTCCTCCTGCCCCTTCTGCCTCATTGAGCCACCATTTCTTTTCAAATCTCACTGAAACCAGCGCTTCCCAGACTAGTTTCTGTGACTCCTAATTTCCTGCTCTCTCATGTATTACAGGCAGCCGGAAACAACTAGAAATCCAAGGGTGCCAAGTCACTTGGGAAGAGAAATCTCATTGAGGAATTCCAGGCAAGCACCTGCATCCCCGATGGGTGCCAGCCATCACTCAGAAACAAGCTCCATTAAAGGTTTGGGACTTTGCGTGAAATCACAAAAACTGCATTTGTACCTTCAATTACCATTAACCCAGCAGAGTCCATTTTTATACAGAAAGTATCCTCTGAGTAGTTGGGACATTCTGGTCAGTACAAACTGCTCAAATCCTTGATGTATTTTCCGTCAGCATTGTGTACGATGCTTCTTTAGTATTTATACTGGTTTGGTAGTTAAGGCTAAGTTTAAATAAGCCATTGAAAAACCCCTCAGGGATGATCCTCTCTCTATGGTGATCATAAAGCAGCACGAGTCGAATCTCACACCGAGGCACTATGAACTTTCACATCCCCTCCTTCCCCCTTTGTTAGGGAGAACAGAGCTTGGCATGTATTTAATTGTAAAATTAGCTTTGCATGAAGTAGGACTCGCGCACTTCCCGCTTTGGGGGGGTTCAGGAAAGCGGAAGAGGTCTGAGTTTGTTCTGGGCCAGCTCCATCGCTCCCAGTAACTGCTCTCCGCGTGTTCACTATCCCAGCGTTCCACCAGCTACTGCTAATTCACCACCTGCTTCCACTGCAGTGCGCACACCTAGCCTGTACCTGCACCCTGATAACAATATTTTCCACAGGGAAAGTGAAAAATAATGAGAAGGTTCCTTGGCAATCAAAACAAAATTATGCCTTTTCGTAGCCCTGCATCCCAACACACAACTGGAGGATGGTACTGTTCCTGGGGCTTCAGAGTGGGGCCACGGGAAGAATTCCAAGTCTTCTTTTCTAAAACCCAGGACAAAAATACTTATTCAAAAAAAGTCTCTGGGACACAGAGATGGGAACAATATTCCAAGGCTGCTTGAGTCAATCCAGGAGATTGTCACCTTAACACTGTCACTTCCTGACCATGTTTTGCAAGAAACAGTCTGTCCGCACACATTTGAGGAACAACGCCTCCAGTAAGTTGTCTTCTCTGCAAAGCCAGCTGAGGTGATCCGGCAGATCATCTGGCAGAACAGGGCTGTTTTATTTAAAAATAACCAACTGAAATTATAAATTTAGACAATGTTCCAAAACCTCCCTTGGGTTAGCCTCTCCCTGCTCTCACAGAAGCCCCTGGTAAACAACTGACTCTGGATTTCGGACTGTCACAGGCACATTCACCCTGTTAAACTTTAACAGCACGAAGACGCAGGAAACCTGGAATTTTACAGGTTCTCAGCCGTGAATACTCTTCTGCCAACAGAACCTCTGCGTGGCCTTGCAATGGAGAGCAACAGTTTACATTGCACGTACGTGGACTTAGAAACTAGATCCTACATGCACTGATATTAATTAATATTACTAATTTCTTATGGTGCTTTGCCAAGAGAAAGACTAGATTGGATCAGACCATTAACACACTTTTGAGCAGCTGAGTATTAAGGTACAAACTGCACATTAAAACCTAAGGCAAAATACTGATCGCCTTGGACTCTAACCTAAACCTGTCCCAAAGGGTTTTTCAGCGAGTAGAAAGATGGTTTAATGGGAACATGACTCACTCCACATTTATGAATAGGCAATGAACTTGTGAATACCACATGGTATCACTTAGCAGAACACAAACACAACTGCAGTTAGTTACAGCACCCCCCTCTCCATTTTAGGAAAGGATTAGGTGCTCAGAAGACATCCTCCACAAGCCCAGAATACTTTGAAATTCAGTAAGAGACACTTGGGGAAGCAGAATCTGCTTCTCAGGAAGCAATTCAAACAGATTCCTCTCAGAAGAGACCTTAAGAAGAATAGGATTTCTGAAGTGGGTGGAACACAACCTGAATAAGACTCCCTGGGGACACGCCAAGCAGCTCTGTTTTCGAAGCAACGCATAAAGCTGAAGAGCGCTGGCTCTTTGGAATACGCTACCACTGGAACGACTATTTCTCAGGGCCGTAATACTGAAGTACCAAGAAAATACTTTGCTTGTTGGGAGATCACGTGAGATTCCTGTCACACATAACACGCTTCTAGATGCTGCTAAATTAAATCAACTTTGCATTAGAAATAGCAGTCTTTAATAAGAATACTACGCAAAGTATGTTTCTCCTAAATAACACACCATCCAGCAGTTCCTTAAAAGCATCTTGTCCTTTATCCATGACAAGTATTCGATAGAAATATTTATGCTTGAGCACATAAAAGAAGTCTCTACTGCTTTAGAAGCAGGTCGCTCTTAGCCTCCGCTCTTTTCACCGTTCAGCGCTGCGCTCGTCTGGCTGATCAAGAGCTAAATAGAGGAATCCACCGTAAAGTGCCCGTTCTGAGAAAGTGTTCTGCGGTCTGTGGTGTTTAACTTCACCACTGTGGGGGTGTATTTGGAATTCCTATAACAGACAAAGCAGAGGATCCTCCGGAAGGTGCTACGCATCTCGTTGTCCCTGTAAGAGTAGACAATAGCGTTTATCAATGAATTGATCTCTGCCAGCAGAAGGACGTATTTCTCCACCGCTAGAACATTGCAGCTCTTGCAGCCCAAGCCATCCAGGAGGAGCACGACTTGTCCCGGAGTCCAGCAGATGACAAAAGCACCTGGGGAGAGAAGAAACCCTGTTACAAAAATAATAATAATAAAAAAAAAAAAGCAGGTTCCCCCCATCACTCACCATAAAGATGCTTCATGGAGTCACTGGTGATTTATCTTGTTAAAAAACCCAAAACAAACACATTAATGGGGGGGGGAAGGGGAGAAACTTGTTTCACTCTATATTTTTGCTTTGGAGGAAGAGCAGGGATTCCACTAGCAAATACTAGAAGTGGAGGCAGCGGCTTTCCCCCACCCCGGGCACTCAGAACGACACTTCCAAGTGCTCTCACTTACCTCCCCTCCTCCCTTTTGTTGCATTTCCAGAGTGAAGATAAAGTGCCCGTATTTCCTATTTACGTGCCGCTCCCTCCAAAAAGGGGAACAAGCCATAAAATTAGGGAAGAGTCAGAGGGATGCATCTCAAATGAAATAATCTCTGCTGTCCACACAGTTTAGTTAACAGTATGAGTTGAGAAGTGGCCAGCGCTTGGGGCGGTCCAGCATAAGCTGAGCAGAAAACAGCCAAGCGATGGGCTGGCCAAGACCAGGCTGGCCCGCCTCCACCACTGATTCAGGCTGATACTACATTCTCACCACCACCTGCAAAGTTCTTTGGCAAAAGGATAATTGCTGTTTTGCATGACGGAGCAGGAGGTGCCTGCGGCTGCTCCCAAACCTCTTTTTACAGTCATGATGTTAAGGCTGACGTAAATGGAGCACTCGCCCATCGGTGCTCCTGGAGGTCATGCATAAGGTTGTATCTTAAAGCACGGGAGCTGTGCCCTGCTGTGGCTTCTGGGACGGGGCGGGAGAAAACAGATTCGCTGGGAACTTTGCAACTACACCCTTTACCGAAAAACATTCGTCAGGAAAGAACAACAGCCAGAGGAGCTGCACCAAAAATGAGAGGCTGAGTTGAGAGCTGTCATCGAGTCAAATGCTGCACTGGTGAAGAGTCAAAGGACACATGGGAGGGATCCCCTGGGTTTCTGGGAGTGTCCCCTGCTGATTTCAGGCCACGGCATCATGCAAGTCTTGTCACTGAAGTGAATCATGCTCCCAGAAGAGCAGCACCGCAGCCACCACATCTGGGCCAGGCAGCTTTCCCTGCACTTGCAGACAAGACTTTGCCCCCTTTACATTTAGCAGATATAAACGAAAGATTCCTGGCTGTCGTGCGGAAGGTGCAATACTTCTATCTTGAGTGAGCTGGCAGGAAAGGGACCTCCTCGTTTAGGGATGCAACTTTTTTTAAGCCAGGTTGTCCGCAGCCACAAGGCAAGCCGGATTCTCTAGAGACTGGCTCCCAGCAGCACTAAGTAAAGCCGGAGGAATACTGAAGATGAGAGGGGAAAAAAGCAAAAAGAGGTACCTAGAAAGCTTTGGACCTTCGCCTGCAAATCCAGGCGATTTCCTTGCTCCTCCGTGGAAGCTGAAGTATTCAGAAAGAAGCCTGAACTCTCAATAATCTAACACAGCACGGTCACTAACAACTCTGCCCTGGGGTTTGGTCTTCATCACGTCCTGTGTCACTCAACTAGTCTGTGGGAAAACTTGCTAACTAGTTTCCAGATGAACCTTGGACTTACTAGTTTCCAGGTCAGCTCCTAGACCTGTTCTTAATGCCCAGGACCTGCAGGATTATCAACCGCGGCTACCTTGCCATGAAGTGGCACACAGACATCTGCTACCGCACCCTCAACTGCCTCGCACGCTCGCCCGCGACTACACCCTCTGATGCATAAGGCGCAAAGTATTCCTCTGTGCAGAGTCCAAGTTTGCAGAAGGCTGGGGAGCGAGGGTGGAGAAGGAATTACACCAGGGCTTTCAGAGGGAGGAGAAAAAAAAAACCCTCCGCAGCGCCAGCTTTCTGCACGTTGAATCTGAACGGAGAGGTATTCCCCCCCCCTCAAGTTGAGCAATTCCCTCCTGTGCAAGGGACCTGTACTGAACTGACTGCTGCTTCTCTCCGACACTGCCCTGTAGAGGAAGGGAAAAATCTCTTGGATTACCAGAGTCCCAAAGGTCTGATGAACTCCCGAGTCTCCCTCAGCTCTCTGCATTAGGTTCCTGCCCGCTCTGTCCATCCTCAGACACCAGCCCCAACTCCCTGTGAAACCACGGCAGCTCTTCTGAGCCTCCTCCGACCCAAGGTTTTTCCTGACTCAAGGCAGAAGATAAAGGCCAAGGCAGGCGGGCAGACGCCAAGAGGAACGGGATCTCCCAAAACAAGGTGATGAATTGCATCTTCCTTCTTGGCCAGCATCCCTGCCCCTCTTCCAGTTGGTATTTGTGAAGCCCCGTAAAATTAAGCGGTCCTGCTGACGCCACAGGGTGGTGACCCCCTGATACTGTTCGGGAAGGAAGGGGGAACAAAACAACTTTTCTCTCCACCGTGGACTGCGCAGAATACACAAAGTAAATCATTCCTCGGCCCCGCTGACCCTCTGTGCTGCATCTGATCAGCTCCAAGGCAGCTACGAACTCCCAGCTGTACACAAGAGATGGAGAGATTGCGAGGCAGGGAAGAAGACATCACAGGAAAGGCAGGAACAGGCAGAAAACTCCGGTTTCGATGCTCACAAGTTGCAACAGGACTCAGCAAGCCGGTGTGCCCCCGAGCAAGGACACGCCAAGCAGCCCGCAAGCCCCCCCACACCGCTCCCACTCCCCTGCCGAGCTCGGCTCTGCCAGCGGGAGTTTGCAAGGGAGTAGTCTTTGTTTGCAAGCTTCGAGGTTTCCCTGACGGAGCAAATTCTGCGCTTATCAGGAAAGATTTGCAAGCGAGGGGCTGTGACCGTAAACCCAGTGGAGCTAGGCTGCGGAAGACCTGAGCGCACTGATTTATTTCATTTTAAAGAAGGGTTGTTAGACCATTAGAGCACGAGGCAAAAAAAAAAAATAGATTAAAGAAATCACATAGTGATAGGCTGTTGAAAGCACAATGCGTGCACCGGCCTCCGCTGTTAGATGCACAGCACATACCCGACTAAAATTAAATATCCCGGAGAGGGAGAGCCTCAGCGCTAGCCACTTCCAATTACTGATCTGCTTGTATTTGCACTAGGGGCTGCGGGCACAGACAGTCTGACAGGCAGTTAGCACTCTGCTGCAGATCCTGTGCTCGCAGGGAGCAGCTCAAACCAAGAGCTGAGAGTTTCCAGGGACATATTTACCCAAGCAGATTGAGAACCAGTACTGAGCTGCTCACATTTAAAAAAAAAAAAATCTGAACAGAGTTCAGTGCTTTGTTCCAGTAAACAGTAAGGAATTTGGATGCAACTCCCTCATTCTTTCTTCACCACCTCACAATATCTGCCCCAAACCTCCCTCCAGCCTTTCATAAAGGATGCATCAAGTGCAAATTCTTGATGAAGGCCTGATTATAGCTCCTAATTCCATGCTACTGCTCTACAGAAGAAGCATACTGGAGTGCAGCACATAAAAGAGCCTCCTCTTTGCCCAAAGCGCCCGCACTCAGAGTAGTCAGATATTGCCAAGTGACATTAGTGACGGTGCCTCTTGTCCCTGCTAACCAACATGGAGCAGCCATGCCGAGGCGGGGAAGAAGAGATTCAGGAACTTGCCCTCCCCTCTGTCTGCCAGGTCACTCCTACACGATTCCTGCAGTCTCAAAACTGTGGAGTTCCTCAGCAGCCACACCAAACCATCACCCCAGCAGCTTCAGAGAGCAGGGAAGGAGAACATCGCTTCTCAATCCTCCCTGTTGTCCCACGCACATCCCCCTCTCCGGCCCCGCACAACCCGCGACAGAGGATCAAAGCATCGTTTAGATTGACCACAGCGAGTAGACTTACTTAGGATAATAGTGACCGTCTTGACAAGGCTGATCATGGTCTCCTTGTAGCGGGGGTGGAAGCTGGTGTGCTTGGACATCCGCGTCATCTTCCTTTTGACGTAGATGAAGATGTGCGTGTACACAACCACCATGATCAGGAATATGACCAGGTTGGAGATGGCCCAGAAGGTCAGGTAGCTCCTGCTGTAGAGCGGCGCCATGCTGGAGCACTTCTCCAGGGCACAGAGGCAGTGCCAGCCGTAGGATGGGATGAGCCCCAGGAGCAGGGCCGTGACCCAAATACAGAAGATGAGGATCATCACACGCTGGTTGGACATTTTGCTGTGTAACTGCATCGTGAACACGGTCTGGTGCCTTTCCACAGCGATCGCCAGCAGGTTCACCACAGAGGCTGTCAGGCTGGTGTCCAGCAGGCTCTGACGGATGAACCAGGTCTTCAAGGACAGCTCTGCTGTCCTGGGTCCCGTGTGGAACATGAGGAACATGTACGCGATGCCAGCAAAGAGGTCGGCAGCTGCCAAGTTCCCCAGCAGGTAGTAGATGGGGTAATGGAAACGCCGGTTGATGATGATAGCGGTGATGACCAGCAGGTTGGTCAGGAGCACGATGACACTCACCGTCAGGCCCAGGGCAACCACCAGGACATCCTTCGTCCTCCAGTACGTGGTCAGCTCTTTGCGGCTGTTGTTGTAGAAAAACCCCACAGTCTCATTGTAAAAACAGTGCTTCATCGCTGCTGTCCTAAGGGGGAGGAGAGTATCGTTAGCTTGTCACGTGCACACGCGCACACGCACGCAACTATTACAAGCTGGGAAGATGCTGACCATTATGATAGCTTTGACATAGATGGAGGCAGGAAGAGCTTGAAACACACAGAGACAACCACATGAGTGATAGGAAACCGCTTCTGCACTCGAGACAGCTATGCATCTCACAGGCTGAGTCTTCGTCTGTCCTTAAAGCCTCATTGAGGATTCAGCAAAACCTCGAACATTCATGGGAGGAGATAAGGTTTGCCAGATCTGATAGGAGATTCTCCCTGTCTGGCCCATGCAGCTTCATAGGGATGACAGACAAAACTATTTTTGTTGTCCCAGATATCCTACTTCATAAATGTAAAACCAAACCAGCAGCAAAGCAGGTTTATCAGTCAATCACTAAGCAACGCTCTGATGGAGACTATGAGCCTCTGCAGCTGTAGCAGTCCCCAGGACTGCTGCTTCTGATTCAGTAAGCACACAGATCTCGTCTTTCCCGGGTAGTTTTATTGCTGAAAGGTTAACCTAGCTCACATCTGCTTCCCAACACTGCTTGCTGATCCCTCCAAAACAAGGGAGTGCTTCCCAAACATTGCCAAAAGGTAAAGAGCCCGCAGAGCTGGGCAGAAACAGACTCCTCGGCCCTAAAAAGTAAATAGCTGCACGAAGTCTGCACAGACAACCGTGGGGCTGGATCTCTGGAAGAGCTGGATCACCCGGGAGAGCGTGATCACTTCTAGACTACACAACACCGTGAGGGTCAGCACCCAGAGCAGCAACTTCCAAGCATCACCACTAAAGTCACCTGCACAACAAAGGAAGCGATTCCCTTCCAGGTCTGGAACAAGGCTGCAATTCAAAACTCATTGAACTGAGTGGAAAAAAACTTGACAGGAAGAGATGGTTAAGTCTCAAGAAGGATTTTTTTCACATTTCTTTGACACACTGGGCATTGCTGGGAGCAAGACTAGACAAGCCATAATGTTAAGTATTCGTTTTCAAAGCTGGTATACCACCGGTAATGTAACTTCCTGTCCCGTGGACGGCCAAACGCGAAGCATCGGGTTAAGCTAAAGGAAGTTTTACCTCACAGAGTCAGAATTTAAACTTAATAATTGATCGGGTGTTAATTGTCCATAAAAAGAGAGTGAAAACATGAAAAGATCCAGCACCGTGAACAAACCCGAGGGATGAGAAGCAGCCCGATCATCACACCCCACAGCAGATGTTCAGCTTCCTTTCCTAACCAAGGGCTTGGAAATCTCAAGTCAGGGCTGGCTGCGGTCCCTGCCGGGACGGGCAAACCCAGTTTGGAGCCTCCTTCCTGGCGGCACCGAGGTGCTGAAAAGAAGTGACACGGTTTTTCCTTACCCTGGTGTGTTCTGCACACCAAGTCCCTGGTTCTCCCCGTTCTCTCATGAGCTCAACCATCATCCTCGTTTATAGAAAGCTTAACGTAGACTGCACAGCAAGAGCGCTGTGCTCTCCAGACCGGGAGAAAACCCAAAGTGACTGACTCACGATTCACTTTAATCACCCCAAAAGCTGAAACGCAGCTCAGGGACCCTAATTAGTTGCACATTCCTCCACTCTCTAGGCAGAGTTTTCCAGGATGCTTCAGCAGGAGCTGTTGGGAAGAGAGAGGTGAGATGATTGCAGGCAGCCCAGCTTATTATCACCTGCCCCGCACCCACCTCTGCCTGCACACATGCAGAGTTGTGCAAACAAGTTAACCGAGCCGGGAAACCCCGTCGTACCTGCAGCTGAATGTTTGACCTCCGCTGCCTAATGGGCTCCGTATCAGCCCGCTTCAACGTATAGTCGGCTCTATATGAGGCGAGAAAGCTATTCACTTCGAAAGTCTGCTGATAAGGGAAATATTTTTTACAAGTATTGGTGGGGAAAGAAGGAAAAGGAGGTAGAGGAGGAATCAACCTGCCCCGTTCGTGGGCTGGTACTATTTAACAAGCCCATCTTTCCTCTTATCTCAGGTCACGGGATGTTTGGAGATGGTCCGAAGGCAGCGCAGGGGATGAAGGCACCCGAGTGGGTTCTGCAGAGATGCCGTGTGGTGGCTTGGCAGGTAACTGGGGAGTGCCTTGGCTTGAACAGCGGGAAGCAATGGAAGAACGAGGAAGGGAAGCAAGCCTAGGAACAGGATGAACCCAACCGCTGTGAATCACAGGCAGGTAGATGACCGCCTTCGCAGGGCGTATCTGGGGAGGCACCAAAATCCAAGGCTAGGCCATTCTTATGCAAAACAGTTTCCTCTAAACGTTTTTGAGAGCTTGAATCCCAAATCAAAAAGGAAATGGCTGCTGAAGTTAGGGAAATCCTTTCACCTTTTTAAGGTGACACATGCGGATGCCCAGGGAAGAAAGGGAGGAGGGGAAAGCACGAGAGTGAAGCAGCATTGTGGTTCAGAACACCTCATATACTACTTATTCTCAGTCATTTTTGAGCTGACAAATTAAATCCAGATCAGACTAGCTTTAAAACTGCCACTAAATTAGAGACCAATCTTGTTCTGACACAAAAGGATTAAGGATTCTGCAGCTATGACAGGCCCCATAAACTTCCCCCCCCCCATCAGACTGCACGCTCACTGGCAAATTGTGAACTTTTTTCAAAGCATTATACAAGTACTGGTTCAGCGGTGTGTTTACTGGGGGAGGGGATGGGAGCCGCGTACACCCACAAAGGAGCCGCGTTCTGCACCCGTAATACCCAAATCTAGAGAAACAGCCCCTCGGCTTTCATCCTAACGACAGCATCTGAAGTGTGGCTTTAGGCAAGACCCAGTTAAAACACAGGGAGAAGTTTGCGTCTGGCAGATCCCTGCGAAACGTGTTTAGGTCACAAACTAAATCTGTGCCACACAGTGAGCTGGGTGGGGTCCAAGCGGAACCTACAGGTTAATGCTTGGGACTGGTCCTAGGAGCTGGCGTGCCACCTCACTGCTACCCTGCAATTAGAAAACTGACCTTGGAGCTCAGCATCAAGGGCGGACGACGCCGCAAATCAAAAATTTAACAGGCAGTGCCGGAGGAAGAGAAACACCCAGCCTGCAGCAGCAAACAGATAGAAAGTCAGGCTGGTGCCATGATGCACAAAGGAGCTGGATGAGTCTATTGTTCAGTGTCCGAGCAACCCCCTTCCACGGCCTTACACTCCTCAGCAGGATCTTACAAGGTTTTTTTTTCCTTACCAGCACTATTTACCCGTTCAAACAAGACTCTAGTTACGTGCAGCAACAATTGAGCGGCCCCTTTCCTTGAGCAATAGGCAAACACAGCCGCTTCTCTCATCACACCACCTCAAACTCTGCTCAAGTCTCTCCCCCTTCAAATCAAGTACAGCTTTTGCAGTTTGGCCAGAACCATCACACAATGAGCACGGAACGCATCTTTTCTCCTCGCCAGCATTAGCTGTATGCCTGTGCCAGCCCCTCTTCTTACTCGGTGAATTCCTGCCCCAGGTTCACGGTACTTTTACAGGGAAAGTAAAGGTGTAAGTGTCCTCCCTTCTCCATTTCCTCCCGTCTGCAAAAGTGGAAAATGCCAGTCAGCTCCTTGGGATCTGGGAAGACATTCAACCCCTGCGAACAAACCGGCAGGCAGCGTAGTGTGGAAGCTAATGGGGATGAACGGCTGAATTTATGCTCCCACTAAGAACCACCATCAGTTTTGATCAAACCAGAACAATGGATCTATAAACGCTCACAGGGACTCAAACCCCAACCTGTTTTACCCATGTCCGCTGCACACGGATTTACGCGGCCAAACATTCAAAGTACTGCTCTATTTTTTAAGCCATAATCAGGACAAGGTTTTACTCCAAACAATCGCGTTCTTACCTGAAAGCGCAACCCCCGCATCCAAACCTGGCATTTAGCATCGGTCTCCCCACCACAGCAAACCGGGGCAGCCATCCACCAAGGAGATCCCCATCTCCGGAGGGCAGAGGTGCTTTTCCAAGCAAGAAAAAAAAAAGAACCAAACAACAACAACAAAAAAAAAACCACCAAACCCCACAAAACCAAACCAAGTGCCTTACAGGAAAGTTTCAGACAAGCGTTTCAGCTCGAGTCCATCACGGACCGCTGGGAAACACTGGCTCCTGGGAGGCAACTTTGCGAGAGCTCAGATGCTCCCGTCCCTCCTTAGGTCCTCCCCTAGGCGGGTCCTGCAGGAGCCCCAGGAGCTGCAACTCGAGCGTTCGCCGCCTTCACGGAGGCCAACGCCACTTTCCAGCCACTTTCCCAGCACCTCCGGTTCTGGCTGGAACGAGTTAGAGCCGATCCGACGGCATCGCTCTTATGGACCGTTCCCACCGACAAGGTGATGCTCCGTGGGAACTGGAACCCTCTGGTCCCAACGCTTGGGTTCGCCCCGTGGCGAGGGCTCTGCTGCCCAAGAGCCTTTGCCCCAGCGCGGGAGGAGAGCGGATCTCCTGAATGCCCAGGCGTGATCCCGTAATGGAAGAGCCATCTCACCCAAGGCTCTTTTAGCCTACAACTCCAGCACCAGTATCTCCTGTCAGGGCAGGATGTGTCCCGTCCCCCCCCATCCACCACAGCAGCCACGCCTGCCCCGTGCAACGCGAGAAACCTTGAAACGGGGAAGAAACAGGGAAAAGGAGATGTCCGAAACAGACGGGAAACTGAGACACAGACTGGAAATTATTTCCTAGTAACTTGGTAACAGCGCGCGTCAGTGCTAGCAGAGCAGCTCCCGTTTCTGATACGCCAGTCTAGCTGGTCCTCGGTAGGTCTGAGATTATCTTACCTGTGGAGTACTGTGCAAACACCAGCAGCACACTCAGTGCTAACAAGCCATAGCTGTGTAAGTGATGAAGGGGAAAAAAAAAAAAAAAAACACAACCCAGTGAGTTTGCAAGATCCATTCATTTTGATTTATGCCTGCTGCTCTTGCAAAGGCCCCAGCAATTTCCATTCGACTCCAATTTCCTATTCTCCCACCCTCCTCCTACCATCATCTGTTCCCCAAGGAACAATGTTATCACCAAGCACAACCCTAATCTGCTGCCAGTCAGATACACCAGAGCTTGGCAGAGCCAACTAATGTTATGTAAAACAGGCAGGAGATTAACAAAAAGAGTCCAGCACAAAGGGGAAGGAGATAGGGCCGGAGATCCAAGGACACATTAACCCAGCCGGGCAGCCGATACATGGACATGGAGCTGTAAGGACACCAGTAAAAAAAAAAAAAGAGACAGATGAGGAGGGCAGGCTGCGATAGCAGGGGGGCAAGTAGTCCTGCAACGATTGAAAAATTGCACTAAAATTCTACCCCTACGTCCTGCAGCCTCCCAAGGCCGAAATCACGCCAGAAAGTTCACGAGGGCTGCAAAACCACTCAAAGAACAAACCCGTCATTGCCACTGCTTATGAATTCTGCGCCTTTGGCTCGGCGATGCCACCCGCAAGGCAGTACCAGGCACAGGGGCCTTTCACGAGATTGCACAAGTATGCGTTTTCAGAAGGAGCAAAAAACTTGCACTAACAGGTATCCCAGAGTCCTTTCTTGGGGTGGGGGGAAAAAAAATAATAATTAAAAAATCTATGATTTAACATGCTTGCTTTCTCACAGCAGAGAACAACCAAGTTACCAAGAAGTCCGGTCCCAACAGAGAGATCCAGAAACTCTTATTGCTACTGGACAGGTTTACAACAACGTCCCAGTTACAAGAAGTCATTTCAGATTCGAAGCATCTTACTCAAGTGACACAGAGCAGATCCTTCACCTTCCCATTTATTATCTTTTTGTTTACATTATTAAAGACCAAAGAGACCCAAGTCAAAGCTGCAATAAAGCAGCCCCCCACCCCACTTTTTCCCCCAGCCCACCCTTTGGGCTCCTCCAGCACTCGTGCTGCCAGCAAGAGCTTTCGGCCACTGATCCAACTCCCTGCGCCGGTGCACGAGGAGCAGAACCCAGGTCAGAGCGACCCTTTGGCAGCAGCTCTGCCTTTGCCGGGCTTCAGACAGTTCGGAAGCCACACGTGCTCCGCAGCTGTGCTGTTTGGGATGGCAGCGGTCTAAAAATACTTTTGATTTACTCGGTCCTTTAAGGTTTCTAAACTGGCACTCAGTGAGTGCTTCAGAGGTGACTTTTTTTTTTTTTCCCATAAAGAAACACCCAGAGCAATCAGGAAAACAGCCCAGCACAACTGGTTTCAGCCGAAGTGTCAACAGACCATCACAATAGCTCAGCAACGTCAGACAGACCCAGCGAGTTCGGAGCACCCAGTGCTGACAAAGGGTCAGAAGCACTTTTGCAATTCGGTCCACGCACACCCCGGAATTGGGACAAAAAAAGGGGGATACAAGAAATGCCAGACTGGATCAGGCCGGGGCTGTCACAGCCCCATCTGCTTGCGTAGGGAGGCGAGAGAATATTTCAGGTTTCAAAAGTCCTTAACAGCAGTTTTCTAGTCCCTTTATCTAGAAAAAAAAAAGCAGCCAAACAACAAACCCCACTAACTTTACTTGTCTGCAAAACAAAAGTTTGGGAATCTGTTTATTTTCAGTTTGGGGGGGATATTTGAAGGAACCAAGACCCATTTCTAGCTGTACAATACACAAGTTTGGGCCCTGCACAGCCTCAGACTTTCCGGGTACTACCTGCAAAACCAAAAGTCACTACTACGCCTGGAAACCTCGCATCAGCTTTTACGGCCACGTAAGGATTTCAGAAAGGCTCCGCTCGGCTATTCAGCTATCTCCCAACATCAGGGGTGAGCACCGGTTGCTGAACGCAGGCAAGACCAAGGAGAGCAGACACCCACCGTGTCCAGCCCCTCCACGTCTCTCTCCCCATGAGTTTCCCCGTTTCCAGCAGTGGGGAAGGGGCTCGTAGGGTGCTGGGCAGCATTGTCCCCCCCCCAAGCAGAGGGGCTGCTCCGGCGGAGTCACCGAGGAACCTGATCTTGACGCAGCCGGCAGATCTGATCACGTTGTGGTGCCCAGCAGAGAAGTGGAAGAGAAACGTTTCCAAAGACAACAAATGCTTGCCTCCCCTTTATTACACTTCTGTTTTTCAAAGTGAAGTTAATTGTTTTAGTAGATTTTGCATTTTCAAACAAACCTAAAGCCAAGATTTTTTTTTTTTTTTTCTTCCTTTAAGCCCCATAGCCATGACTGTTCCCATGGATGACAATCTGAAGGGGTTTTGTTCTGGGTTTTTTGACACCCCCCCACCCCCGCCCCCGCTCCAAGACCCCTCTCCTGGAATCCCAGGAATGTTAAAAACCTTCTGGAAGGAGTCCCATCATCATCTCCCCCCGCCCCCCAGCAGGTCTCTGCAGAGAACCAGTCACTTGAATTAATACTTCCCAGGTACACCACCACGACAACATGGGTCTTACAATTTCAGCTAACAGCCAGATCTTTCGACGGAAAGCAACGTATCCATCAGCATTAAAAATGCAGGAATTTCATAACACCCACTGCTGCTGAAACGCAGCCAACTCCGAGGTGGAGCAGAGCTGTTGTTTGCAAGCCTACAGCATCAAAGAATACTTTTCAACAAAGAGGTAGGGAAGAAATCCGTGCCCACTGCAGCCTTGCCTACAACAGGAATTTTCTTTCCCCTCCAGCAAGCTGGCAACCATTTACCATCAATTGCTTCAGAAGGAATCACAAAGAACCTGGAAAATTCCTCTCCCCCTTTCACCTTCCCCAGGTTGGACACTTGCAATCAAGGCATTTCCGTAGGCAACACCTCGAATTGAAGCGGGGAGACCGCTGAAGCAAAACATAACGTTGGATCTTGGCAATGCCAAGACAAGATGGCAAACCAGCCGAGAAGGAACGTCCAGGATATTCTCTCAAACGCATCCGGGTCCTGGCAAAACAACGCTCTTACCTTCCCCAGGTAATTAGCCTGGAAATGGATTTTGGTGGGCTAACTTCCTTCCGCACAGTTACTGGCTATTCCAGCACTCTCCGAGATAAAAACATTTGTCCTGCAGCGGCGAAGAGAAAACAGGGGAGGGGAGGGAAGAGAGGGTTATTCGCAGCGGTGTTTTGTTTGGAGTTGGGATGGTCTAGGGGCCCCTCTGCTGCTGCTCCTCCTAATTCACACAGGAAGAAGGAGATTATCCTGCACAGGAACGAGCAATGCTGAAGGCAGAAGCAGCAGTTCAGAGAAAGAATAGCTTGGCCCCTGCATGATGTCACATTGATAGAAGCCACGGCGAGGTTAAAAATCAAGTCGGGATGCTGTGTTTACGAAGCAGGACTCAGCCTCCTCTTCCCCCAAAGATAATTTCATCCGGCACTTCGCGCTATTGTCAGTGAAAACAAAACTGGGTGGAAATTCCCTTCCTGCAAACCGCACGCAGGCAGCGCTCGGCTCCGTCTCCCTTTGCGCGGAGGCTGCGCGCTGCCTTGCTCTGAACTCCTCCGATCTTGGCCGGCGCGATGAAGTCTCCCCCGTTCCGTTGGCGCTCGCTGGAAAGTCAGGGAACGCTACAGGCACCCGAGCTCCGCGCGCCTCGGCCTTTGCTTTTACAGGGATTATTTCTGAAAACCCACTTCCCCCCCCGCCGTGTCTCCATTTGGTTTAATATCAGATGCCTGCAGCTTATGGCTGCAGAGTCATAAAAAAGCATTTAACATGCCTTTCTGCTTAAGTCTAGAAAGGAAAACCAAAACCAATTCAGAAAAGCCTCCAGCTACGGAATAAGCCGATGCAGCACAACTACAGCTTTATCTTGAACAGGAGCATCAGGGACTCAGGGCTACTCCCCTGAGCAAAAAGGGGGGGGAAAAAAGCAACCTCCTCCCAAGAATTAACCTTTGGGGCAGCCTCGGGCAAGCAAAATTCTCAGCGACATGGTTTTTTCCCCCCTTAGCTCACTCCGTGGATGTTTTGTTATGCCCACAACTGCTCCATCAACAGGCTGAATCCCATTAGCAAGTCTCCTGGTGGTTTTTCTCAACAATCACCTCCCACAAGAGTGAGCTCACAGGGGGGGGGGGAAAAAAAAAAAAAAAAAAAAAAAAAACAGCCCCCCCCC
>VXBL01005527.1:24182-52565 GCA_013400195.1 Aramus guarauna
TTTTTAAAGACAAAATTACCTTCTGGGGGTAATTTTAAGAAATATCTGACAGCTGTGTTTTAATCTCCATTTAGCTGCTCCAATTAGGTAATAATCACAGCCTGGGACAAAAGTTAAAGTGGAGAGGAAATAAAAAAAAAAGAACAAAAAAAGGACAAGAGAAGGATGGGATCAAGAATTGGATGAAAGCCTTGGGGTCCTTAAAAAAACGCAAAGCCTCTTGCCTTGCTTGGTTAGAACAGCATAAAGGTGTAAAGGTAATCCCTCAGCAGTCTCTGCTGGAAAAACCTGCACGGTTTTTTCCTCCTGATACCGGCAGGTCTATTTGCTTTGATTTATTTAGAAGGGTGAAGGTAAACTACAGAGCTGCTTTTTTTTGGAGGGCAGGAAGTTTGGGGCAGAATTTGTCACTAGCTTGGTCGCAATGAAACAAAAATGTACAAACTCTGGCTTCTCCAAGAAAAAGGAATGTCTTGATCCCTGCCTAAAATTACCAGGTGCTTGAATTTCCCTAATTCAGGGTCCAGTGTACGCAGCCCAGCCGAGATCCTCATTTGTGAAGACCCATTTAATGAAGGACATTGACTGCCCAGGTGAGCTGGTTGCTTTGTGCTCTGAATTCACATTGGCTGATTAAAGACAAAAAAAAAAATAATAAAAAAAGTAGTAAGAAAGTGGGGGGTTTTGGGTGTTTGGCTGAGAAAAGGTTTCTTGAGAGGGTTGCTATGGCTTTAGAGGTATCAGTCGCATGGGTGATGCCGCCATCCTCTGCGGTGCCGCTCTGAGGACAGCTCTGAGGTGCTGCTGCGGAAGGAAAATATTTGTCAGATCCTCTCCGCTCCTGCTTCGAGGTGGGAAACGGGGAAGTTCCTTGTTCGTGTTTCTCAGGAGTGTTGCCTGTCCCTTGCTGGGCATAAATACAGCTGAGCCTTGAGGTGGGAGGAATGGAGGGAATGATGCTTCCCTCCCTGCTAGCTTTCTTCTGAAATTCAGTGTCTTGGTTTCCAAACCATCCCCGTTAGCTGTGGCTGCTGACATAAAATCCCTGTCCGGAGGAGGAAGAGGAGAGATGTTTTGGACCCTGCACCCGAGCAATCCCTATGCCAGCAGCTCCGGCTGGAAGCGTTGCTTTGGCAGCTCCTGCCCTCAACAAATTACCAGCTCCGCGGAAAGCAGCGAGGAATGAGGCGACACGAGGTAAGAGCCAGCGTGTTTTCTCTGATAGCTCCTTTTTGATGTGTTGGACAGCTAGAAGGAGAAGTGGAGGGCAGGAGTTGTACCGTATAAGCCCCTAACGCTTCTCCTGCGTAGAACGAATCTTATTTAATTTTTCAGTCAATATTTAATTTTTGAAGTGTGCAGCAGGAAAAGGCAACTCATTTTTTTTTACCAGAGACCTTATTCTAGCTCTGCTGGTTCCTCTGTTGATAAATTCCTGCGGGCAAGCGTTCCCTTTGTTTTATAGAGACTTCAGAGCACTTGGCCCTTCAATAATGGTCCAGTAAAGTGTTTACTTAAGGTTTCCCTATTCACGTTCAACAAATACACGATAAGCTTATAATCAAACACCCAGTAATTTATTACAGAAGTTCTGCAGTGAAAGATAACTTAGTATTCAAGAATTCAAAGCACTGTATTAACAAATATACATTGCTCCAGAGATGCAAACTCTCTTTAGCCTGAACTGTACAAATACTAAGAACAGATCCTTAGTATTTCTTTTGCAACTTTATGTTTTGGTCCTGTTTCTTAACAGTCTTTTGATGAGACAAAAGAAATCTGTGAAGCAGATCATTTAACCTCTTGAGCTGTTTTTGGGGGGAAAGCGTCATGTTTTCTTTTAGCGTTTAGCTCTGGTGTCTTCATACATCTCTGAGCGTCTCTGTCGTCACTGAAATCTGCTCTGGGGCAGAAGTTTTTTACCTCGTCGCCTGAATTTCACGCTGTATCCACAACCGGACACCGAGGGAATCTATAATTAGAGCCCATCCTCTAATGCAAAGCTGTCTCCAGGAGCGAGTGGTATAGGAAGGCTGCGTCACGAGATGGCACTATAGGACAGAGTCCTCCCTGTCCTCAAGTTTAGATTTGGGGGATAGAAAATCCGCTGCAGGGAGGCAGAAAGGAGCACTGGGGTAACCCCAACGCAGGTGAGATGGAGACCCAGCAACCTCATCTCAGACCCAAGAAATTTTCTTATCTTGCTGGGGGTTCAGGGCGTTGCCTTCTTCGCAGCAGCTTAATGTGGAAGTATGGCAGAAACTCAACGTGCTTTGAGGGAGATAAAATTAATGATCTGGAGAAATGGGGTACGGCAGCGTCCCCTCCCTTTGCAGACTGGCTTTGTGCTCGCTGCTGAGTTGAGGCTCCAGCCACGGAAGCAAAAGAATCCAGAGTTACGAGAGCTTTGCCCACGTACACCGTTTTTGTTACGCTAAAAAAGTGAGTTACACTCAAAAATGCAGTCAAATAAAATTTACAAAAATCAATGCTTCTTGCAGCTGCCAGAAAATGACCATTTAGGGAAGTTTTCTGTCCAGTTGAATCTTTACATTGCAGTTGAATCTTTCTAGCCAGGCAATCTGGGTTTCCTCTACTTCTCGTGTTGTCCTTCATGCTAAGCCGGGCCCGATCCAGAGCGCGACACTGGGCTTGCTTCTTATTGCTCCTAGGGCTTTGTTAACGAATAAAAAGCGAATCCTGGGTTAGTTGAAAGCCGGCCAGGTGGTGCACAGCAGATGCCTTTTCTCCAGCCTGCCTGGTAAATACAAACAGGATGTTATTCTCACCCCATTGCTATTCCTTCCTTCAGGAGGTGTGGGATTTCAGTCCCCTCTCCTTTTCCATTGCTATTATCTGTTACCCTTGGGGATTTTTCTATAGGTATGTCCCCGGGTTGAGGTCCTCTGCTTTCTCAGTAGATCCTGCGCTCTCCAGAGAAGGTTCGGGGAAGGCAGAAGTGTCATCGAGTTTAAACTTCGAGACAATCCTGGCGGTTTCCTGTGTGATCTCAAAATGTTTGAGCTGCTGTCTCCCTCCCGAGCGCTGCTTGAGCGTGCTTGCGTCGGTCGAGCTGTTCCTGCTCCTAACGCTCTCCTCCAGCACGTCCTTTGTTGTGGAGCTACTGTCGGTAGGGTTGCCTTCTGCACCGGGCTCCGTGGCCACGTTAGCTAACGTGGTAGTCCTCAGGGGCAAATTGGAAGACTTAGGAATGACCGGTTTTGTTTTAGCCTGTGTTCGAATATATTTTACGGGCTGTCGGCTGAAATAGCACCTGGGCTGGGTCCCTGGGACCGCGTCCGAATCACTGTCTGTCTTTTCCTGCACAGATTCCGCTGGATCCTCCAGCTCAGAGCCAACTCTTGTATTCATTTCTGAATGAAAAATTAGACAATTATCTTAAAACAGTGAGACAAGGTGACTATGACAAACAGCTTTGGCTGATAGCTTCTTTTCCTGATAAAAAGGGCACTGAACCCCCTGCCAAAACGCCTCCCTCTAACAGCTTCGTTAATCAGCAGCAATCACAAGGTACGCATTTGAAAGAGATGCCAGATACGAATTGGGCTTAATTATTAAAGCTGTCCTCGATGCCTTAAAGCCAGGAGTGCTGGCAGGTGACTGCGGGCGCAGGAAGGGAAAAGCCCTTCCCGAGAACGGCAGAGAACGTGCCTGCGCCTTCCCGCAAGCTCCGCGGCAGTTGCTCATCCTCATGAAGATGGCGCGGGGCTGTGCCAAAAAGAGCCCGGCTGTGCTTTGTGTAACGTAGAGGCAGGCGGGAGGTGTGAAAACCAGCACACGCGGTACAAGACAACTTCTTTATTTACCTAGGGCATCCACGCTTAGTGGACTGTGGGCTCCCTCCAGAGTCAGCTCATTGATGGCTTCCCTGGAAGACGAGTTATCAGAGACACACTCCGCCTTTAAACCGTGCTTGGAGGAGAAATTCTGTTGGAAAAAGCCATGAGTGTTTATACAGGACTCTCATTTGACATGAAGATACCGTCACCTCCCGCTTCACCCCAAAGGCTGTTAGAGGAGGCAATGGCTTGAGCTGAAAATGCCTTGATTTCGCTTAGATTCTCTAGCACTTGGGGGATAGGGAGGGAGCTTGCAGAAGGTTGTGGGGCAGGGCCATGAGAGAAAATTATGGCTCAAGACCTGCCAAGTGCAGTGTCCACACCGCAACTGCCTCAAAACTCGCCCCAGAAAGCAGCCGCCGCTTTGGGCAGAGCGCAGCGTGCCAGGACGGATCCCCGTGTCCCGCTGAAGTAACCCATTTCAGAACAAAAAGGGGAAAACGTCAGAAAGCCGGCTGTCAACCGGAGCACGGTTAATTATCATCGGATGCGAATGAGAGGGTATACGAGGGAAGGACACGGGAGTTGGTACGGAACCACTGTGAGCTTGCACAAGGATGAGGTTCACCTGGGCAGGGGCTCCAGCGGTTGGCTTTATTGACGGCAAAAGGAGAGTGCCCTGAGAAGCAGCTCCCCTTTGTAAAGGTTTGTGACACGTCTGCGGAATTCCGTCATGCCGCAGAAGCGGGAAAAACGGCTTTGAAAAATAGTCACGGTTGTGTGTATCTCAAAGTGCTTTCTGTGAAGGTTTATTAATCCTGTAGGATTTCAGCATGCACTAAGTGAATTGTGTCTACCCTGGTGATTTTATTTCAACCGTAATCATAGTTATTCTATTTTTCTGCTTCCTCAGTGAGCTGGATCTGTAGAGGAAGCAGCATTACTGCGTGTCAGACATGGATATGGTCGTGGCAGACACACTGTCTTGCACATAAGCACCCATGACTCAAAAGCAGGAGGCAGAGAATTCCCAAACCCGGATCTCACTCCCTTTGGCTTAACTTTAGGAAAGTAATTTCTTCTTTCTTGCTCATCAAACCAGCTGTAAAAAGGAGGAAAAAAAAAAAAACCCCATCACGTCCCGGCTCAGGGAAGCTCTGCCCATTTTTGTTCTTAAAGTCCTGTGAAATAGGACTTTGAAATACTGCGAGGAAAGAGCCGTGGAGCTTGGGGGGGAGTGCAGAACACTCGGTAGCGGGGGGTGGGAAAAGCAGGGTCCGTGGCCACTGCTCAGGGACGCAGCAGAGCCCTGTAGGGCCGTACCGGGGAATCTGCTGGGCCTGAAGCGCACGTAGCGGCTTCCCAAGCCGTAGAGGTGTCTACAGAAACAGCAGCGTCCCAAGCGATTTAGTGTGGGGAACCCCACAATTTTTCAGAATGACTAGGACCTAAAACAGGGAGCAAAACCACCATCCAGCTTGGCCTGAGAAGCTGCTGAGTGATCTGTAGCTTAACATTATTTCAGTTTCTCCTACTCCACATGCAACAGGCTCTCTTGGGACAACCCTCTGACAGCAAATGGTTTGGTTATCCGTGAAAAAGGTTCTTTTTAATCGCTCGTCCACCTTCCTGTCTCTACAGCAGGGTCAGTAAGCCCAGCTCGGTGTCTGGGAGCTCTACCTCTAGAGTTATGTTCTGGATTGTGTTTGGGCTCTGAGGTCCTTCATCCTTTTCTGTCGATGCTTCTTGCGAAGGATTTTCACATCCAAGGGATAAGGATGGAGGCAGGTCATCCATCCCAAACACCCTTTCGTAGTTCTGAATGAGAAATTCCACAATCTGGGCTTGATACCCAGAGTCAACAAGGCATGACATTGAGACATCGTTCCCTGAGCCTGGCCGGATCAGAGTTGGCCCAAATACTATGCCCAGGTTGTTTGGGGACATCTTGTTCTCTTC
Organism: Aramus guarauna; assembly: GCA_013400195.1. Taxonomy (NCBI): domain Eukaryota; kingdom Metazoa; phylum Chordata; class Aves; order Gruiformes; family Aramidae; genus Aramus; species Aramus guarauna. The sequence goes on from VXBL01005527.1 coordinate 29,942, forward strand.
GTATTTCTCTGCCACCCTGGGGGAGGGAAACAGGACTGTTAGGGGCTTCCCAGCTCTCAACCCGAATGCACTGAGTACACAGATGGAACGCACCAAAACCCCCGTTCCCCGGTAGAGGAGAAACCCCGTCTTTTACGGGGAACGAAGCTCTGGGCTGTGCAGGGAAACTCCAGAGAGAAAAAAAAGGTCTCAGAAGTTGCCCAGATCTGTCTGGATGGTGCAGCCCTAATGAGAGCGGCTGTTTCTTGTGACCTGTGTTCAGAGCTGGGTGGAAGAGGGCTTGATTCATGTTATTCCTTGACCTCTTGCTCTGCACTTTAGGAAGCGTTAACAGTGAGGACCTTCTGGTCCTTCTTGGTCATTAAGACTTTCTCCTAACTGCTGCAAGATGGTCCTTTCCATGAATTAATCCTTTCTTTACGCTCCTCAACTGCCTGCTTGGCTCTCCTGGGTGAAGGAAGCCCAGACGCTTTTCTCGTACGCGTTCGGTGCTGCGCTAGCCGCTCCTCCGGCCCTGAGGTCTCAACAGGGATCTCCTGTGGTTGGACCTGACCCTAACCAGCGTGGCAACCAGCACGTTCCTCACCTGTACAAGTGTGCAATGAGGTGCCGCAGAGTGTTGTAGTTGCTTCCAGGCAATTTACTCAGCAAGTCCTTCATGCTCTGGATGGGATCTGAAGGGAAGCCTGCGCAGTCCAACTTTTCTTCCCCAGGTTTTTGCAAATCTTTGGCAAGCGCAATGAGATCGTTATAGAGGTGGGACAGCAGCACGGGTGCCGAAAGCTGCGGTGAGAGGGGAGAAAAACAGCACGTTACTTCATCCTGCCGATGCGGCACTGAGGGACGCGGTGGGCTGAGACCTGCCCCCCCCTCTCCGCCCCGGCAGAGATCTGGTACCCACTTCCTTCAGGAAATGCTTCAGGACCCCAGTGATGTCGTGGGGGGAGTGCTCAGAGAGCTCAACCAGACTCCGTCCGTTCTCGAATGCCTGGCACAGCTTTTCCACCCGGGCTTTGGAGCCACTTATCCGATAGATCCCCTGCATGGTGAAGAGCAGGGAGAGAGGTCAGGAGCTTGGGATGCGGAGAAGAGGAGACTGAAGCAAGAATAACTGAGCGCTCACCTGCACCCCGAGGGCACGGGCTTCGATTTCTGAGGTGCATTTCACCACTATGAAGGGAACTTCCTCTGGGAAATCTCGAGGAACCTGCGTGAAGTCAATGCCAAAAAGAGGTACTCGGTTGGGCAGCTTCTTGTGGCCACAGGTGATGAGCAGGTTCTCGAGACACTTCTTGTGGCAGGCCAGGCAGCACTGAAAGAGCAGAACCGACCCGAGTTACGATCTGGTTGTGGTCCAGCGCTGCAGCAGTGGCTGAACTTGGAGGATTTCTCCTGTTCCCTCAACCGCCAAAGTCCCACCAACCCCAGGAGGGTTGTTTCAGGCAAGTGGCAGCTGGTGGCTTACTTGAGGACAGACTTACTGCAATGACGTCATCTAGCCCTCACCTCCTCGCACTCGAAGCCGCTGACCATGAAGTTATCGCACTCCCTGCACTTGGATGGTCCCCGCAGCTTCCGGAGCCGGTGAGTCTGCGACGCGCTGGAGAGGAGGATGTTCTTAAACTGCTGCTGGGACGTACCATTTTCTGCAAACACAGCATTAAAGCATGAAAAGGAACTGATACGTAAACACGGTTTCCAGCTCGTGAGTCAAATAAGCGTGCGGCTCACCATTTTCAAAAGTTTGCAAGGAATCTCTCTCTTCAAAATCATCCGAGGAGGACACGGTGCCGGTGGATGAGGCTTTCAACAATTTCCTATCAGAGTTTCCTTGAGAAGAAAGGAAATCTAAACAGCTATTCTGGTCCTCATGATGCACAAAGTGGGTCGCTGTAGCCTTTATTCCCATTTTTTAGGCTTTTGGGCAAGAATTTCTGCAGCTCTCACCTGGGCTAGAAGTGGGAGAGTCCAGAGACCGGGACTCACAGCTCCCACCGAGGCTTTCTGTGTCGCTGCAGAGGGATTTGTTCGTGTCTGCGGAAGGTGGATATGGTGACAGACCATCCCGAGCACTCTTGGGATACTTCAACACGGGGTTGAAGTACCAAGAAAATCCATAAATACTTGTCGTATTTTCCCCCAGTCTAAGCAAAGCCTTAAGCGCTGCCCTAGGGATCGGAGAACCTCTCCCACCTCTTTTGCTGCTAATCTAAATTAAACTTCAGTGACCGGAGAGGAAAAATTGGGCCGTCTCTATTAAATTCAACCTACTCTGTTCACCATTTGTGGAGAACTGCTTTCTGGACGTATCTTCTGGTGTGCTCGCATCTTTTGCTGCGGAAGAGGGTGCGGTGTAATGCAACGCCGTCTTCTTTTTGCCGCTGGGAGGGGACCTGAGAAGGGGTTGCAAAACAATTCTCCAGCAGTGAAGAATAACAGACACTATTGCATCACGGAGGTGCCTTATGGGTACCTGAGACAAAGCATCTCTTTCAGGCAGCTTACAGGTGTAAGTGGAGTTTTCAAGGAGACAACAACACTCGCACAAAACTAGGAAAACAAATTTGTTGAATGTAATCTCACCCTTTTTTTTAGCCGCAGGAAAAATTTAGAAATCAAACAGCACCCAGGTGAGAAGAGTGAGCCAAATCTTTGGCAAATGGTAGAAGTAACCGAAGGGACGTGGTACAAAACTGCTGCCCTCCCTTCGCTTGGTCCACGCTCGGGAGGAGCTGAACACATCTTTAGGGGTCTGTTCTTCGTTAGCGGAGCTCCACAGAGAGAAAAGATCTTAACAGGCTGGGGGCTTTGCTGCACTTAGCAATCACAGTGCTGCAGCCTTGCCTTTGTAAACGTGTTTCAAACNCCTCCGGAAGCGTGTGGCTCGAATTCAAACACTTCCACGTGAAGGTCTTTCTTCTGCAGACACTGAATGAATTCCAGGTATTTCTCGCCCACTTTGTATGGCTTGCAGACCTCGGACAGGTACTGGTATCCTATTGGAATCTGTTCTGACTGAGTCTGCCGCTGCTTAAACATCCTTAAAGTGGCCTTGTGGGGGAAAGAAAACAAAAAATTGCTCGCCAAAGCTCAAGGGCTTTTTCCTCCCTTGGATCTCACAGTCATTCACCAGTTTTTCATTACCCAAACTCACTTTCCTGCACTTCTGCTTATTGACGGTTCTACTTCACAGGTCAGATAAAGATTATTTATCATTATTTCTTGTTGTAGGATTACTTCCCCCCCCCCCTAAACTTTTTCTATGGATATCTGTGTCCTCAAAGCAATAGAAATTGAAAATGTGATTATATATCTGAGGGGTTTTTTGGTAGCAAAGCCATGTCCAGAGTGCTCCTTTAATTTCAACTGCTCGAGAATGGTCAGTTATAGGTTCAGCAGTGAAATGGTGAAGAGCCTGGAGGTCTTATCCCAAACAGCAGCTTCCCTGAAACGAGGATTAGAGGAGAAATTAAAAGACTGCACATACCCACGTCAGCACTTCATCCCCTTGGTAAATGAGCTTCCGGATATGGGAGACGATCCGTCCTCGTACTTTCTCCAGTTCTTGTCGTCGAAAGTTGGCATCATTGATGCACGTCTTGTACAAAGCTTCTGTTTCCTGAACCTGCGCGTGATCAGAAACAGAGCAAAGGAGGAGAAAGTCACCAGGATGGGTGGGAAGATGCCGCAACACGATGCGCGGGCCGGCTGCGAAAAACCAGCGGCGTTTTCTGAACTCGTCACCTTGGCTTGTGCCTCCTCGCAATAACGGCGTCGCTTCTCCAGCTGCTTGCTGGCACTGCCAGGGCTGGCGACGGCTGCGCTCTGGTATTCATCCTCCGCCTTGGCGCTCAGGTGCTTTGCTTTCTCCAGCTCCTCGCAGCGCTGCACGTACTGCAGGCGGGACTTGCGCAGGGACGACAAGGATTCGTTCTTGGATAGGAAAAGGAATGGGTTTAGGAAGCTCGGCAAGGAACGAGTCACAGCGGTACTCTGGCTTGTAAAGAAAGTTGCCGGTCTCTCGGTTCGAGTGGATGTTATCATTCAAAGAGATATCGTTATTCTCCCTCCCTCTTCTCCCAAAGTTCAGGAGCTCTAAGGGAGCCCCTGGGTTTCTCCTGCAGCCAGGTATAGACCCGGCCGCCCTGGATCCTGCTCTGCAAAGTGCCCGGGAGCACCTTCCTCCTCCCCGGGAGCACCCCTGGAGCAAAGGGCTGGTGGTGAAGCGCTAGCAGAGCGCGTGTGGCTGGGTTTTGGTGGGAGGTTGCCGGCACAGAGCCTGCCTTTCGGCTGAAGACAGCCTAGTGCCAGCGTGCGCAAACCCAAACTGCATCTGCGGTCGGTGACGCGATCACAGGGATGCTGCTAGCGCTTAAAAAAGTACTTTTATTCGACAGCAGGGCGCGTATCACGTTATCGAGTTGCTGCTTGTTCATAAATGTTTATTTTTTTCAGTGTTTTGAGCCATGGCCACCATAAAGGTCAGGCCCGTCTATCGGCCTCTCACCATTCTCTTTTGCTCCTTTGTCCACTGATCTTTGAATTCCTTCCTCCATTTCTCAATTTCATTCTTCTTGGCTGACAGAGGCTGCAGAGGAAGAATAGGACAGCAACAGTTCCCCCCCGGGGCAGGAAAAAGTATCTGACAGCTGAGGGATGACATTAGAGAGCAAACCTTGCAAGACGCCTCTTTTTCCCTTAAAACCGGCGTGCTTTTCCTTCTCCCTTCCCCTCCGCCCCCATGGACGAGGATAAATTCCTCCGTTAGGTGCCTGCGAAGCTCCTGGCTAATCTTTCAGCAAAGTCGCCGACCCCGTGCAGAAATCAAGTACCTGGTAGAATTCCTTCTGTTGGAGCAAACCTACGGTCTCGCTCGCTGAATTTCCGACCTTTATGTCGTGTTCCAGGACCATCGTGTAGAGTGCCTGCAGAGGCATGTTGTTCTGCAGAAACCAAAAAAAAAAAAAAAAGCAGATGTAAGAACGATGGCTAATTACTGCAACTTTCCTAAACAAAAGAGGTTTTGGTTGCTACGCCCGAGACGTGTTACAGAGAGGTGAGAGCGTCTCTGTTGGTTAAACGAGGGGAGTGATTCCAATCGCTCCCTGTGTTATAAGCTGATGGAAGAAGAAAGGAATTGTTCCGATGTGGAGAGGTTTAGGAAGGGTTTTAGAGGTATGTTTGCCATACAGATGCAGACAGCATCGTGGTTGCTCCGCATAGGATTCCCATCCTCCTGCTCCGAAGGGAATCCCGTGCAGCGAAGCCGGAATGTCACCAGGGCCCGTACCTGCTGGAAGATGGCGTTTCGTCCCGATTCTGCTATCTTCACCATCCCTTTGGCAAACTCCATCTCTGTAAAAGGGGGAGGGCGGATTAGACACCGGATTCACGGTCGCAGAGGTGGGTTTGTTGAAGCCAGAGGTTATTTCGGTCAATTAGGATCACTCAGGGAGGAAAAAATTCTTTATCTTCAAGGAAAAGTAAACTAAAAGGCTTGGTGTTTGGCCAGTTTCTCACCTGTATGTTTTTGCTTGCGGCTGTGTGTTCTTGGCTATGATATTTTTTAAACGAAAAAGCTATCAAAGTGTAGGCACTTCCAGCTGGTTCTGCGCACGGACTCACCATAGCTCAGACGTTTTTCGATCCAGCTGAGAAGCTCTTTGACGTATTTACACCACAGTTTGGCATACTCGAGGGCTGCGTCAATGCCACCTTCGCATTTTATCAGCATCACATCTGCATCCTGAACTGCAACAGAATAAATCCAGGTTCAGAACGGCTCCGGTCGATGGGCAGAGGCTCCCCCAAGAGCAGCAAAATTGGAGTCTCGAGAGTTGGTGCTGCGAAATACTTGGATAACAGTCATAAAAAAGGTCTTTTGCTGAATGATGTCATGATGATCTACGTCACGGTGACCCCATGCTGTCCCACCCATGGAACCACACAAGTTCCAGGCAAATTATACAGGTATATTCCTCCACCCTCCACTTTTTAATTAAAAATATTTTGATTTAATTTGTTTTGAAATCCAGTTGCAGGAGGGAATTCTTGTTCCTCGGGGGAACCTAATACAGGTTCACCACACTGCAGTGAGCAAATCTAAACACATTTCAAGCTGAAATCCATGAGAAAGCAGCTTAGAATTCTTTTTTTTTCCTTTATATGATGAAAATAAAATTTTATGTTGCATTTTATGATGCCGGGGACAAGTACAGAGCTGGTGAGAACCCTCGGCATTATCATCTGTGTCGTTAGGAGGCTGCCAGGACTGTTGCCAAGGGATTAAGTATTATATTTTTAATTAGCAATGTTACCTGTTAGGTCTGCCTGCACTTGCCTCTCTGAACTGGTTTTGCTCTTGCAGAAGCTTTCACTCAACTGTGGGGGGGGGGGAAGGGGAAGAAAAAAAAAAAAAAGAAGAGGAAAATGGTGAAGGAAAACGAGCGTTCAGGAATTTGGAGGGTTTTTCAAAAAGGGAGTGCGGATTTTGCTTAGCTAAGCAACCCAGCGCGGTTAAAACCGTGGCGTGAGGCTTGGAGGAGGGAAGGTCGCATGATATAAACGTCTGCCGCGGACAGAAACGCCGAGGAAACGCACGATTAGGGCAGGAGATCGCAAGGCAGTGATGTTGATTATCTCCAAAAGTCCCACGCTGCCCAAAGCGAGTGAAAAACATTAACTTCTATTTTAAAGGGCTTCTGTTTCTTAAGGCCAAAATCTTAGAGATTTTTGGGTGCATGACTCTGAAACGTGTTTTGGGTTTGCTCTCTTGTCTGACCTTTTTCTTAGCACGCAGAACTTAAACCAGCAATTTCCACGTCTCCTTTTTCAGAAAAATATCAATGCAAGCAGTAAATGCCTGAATGCTTTCACTAAATATTATCTGCTCGATCCCACCTCCATCGCGGCTATAACCAGTCTTGTACAGCTCTTTTCTGTCTGCTTGAGTAAGAGCTGTAACTGTGGGGTGCTTTTAGGTCATTACCCCCCCAAAAAAAACCCCAAAATGTTAATAGCACAGAATTTAATAACGTAGAATTATAGAATTATGCTCTTTGGCAGTGGGCATAGATAATTTCTGTAATAAAATGGATCTCGTTCTTTGCCTACCGGAAGGACCTCTCTTTCTGCGGTCAGGTCTGGTTCGTCAGTGGCGTCAGCATCACCGATGAACATATCGACTGTCCTGTACAACGCAAAAAAATGCAATTAAGTAAACGAAGGTTGCAAAGACCCAGAAAACTCGCTCTGCCCTGTTTCTCTACGTACGCATTTCCGATTGAGATTTCTATGGCATCCAAGCTCCGGAATATCTCACTGTACCTCTTCCGATTTTCAGGTGTCCTCTCTTGATTGTCGAGACCTGGCGTTGGAGAAGAAGTCATTTCACCGCCGTGCCAGACCCAAAGCTGCCGGCAGTCGGCAGGACAGTTTCTAGAGGCGCAGGGGAGCGTGGCTGAGCCCCCGCTGTGCGGATCCGCGAGGAAGAGACAAAAACTGCGACAGCCTGGCGGAGCACGGCGAGGTGAGGCCGAGGGTGAGGTGGGATTCAAAAGACAACCTTGGGAATGGTAAATTCATTGAGGTTCTTTGGGCAGAACCACCAGAAAACAAGTCTGCGCATGTCCGGGGGAGACATCCCCGCTGATTTTTTTTTAATTTTTTTTTGGGGCTTGCAATCAGACCCAAGAGCAGTTGCAAAATCACATGGAAACCTTTATTGTAGCAGCTCTGAGCTGAAGTGACGGCACCGTCCTTGGTTTGATGCTGGCGATGCGCTGGCAGACCTGATGCGCCTCACAAGATGCGGCTGTACGCCCTGCACCCCGACCGAACCCACGTGCACGCCGTGCAACGTGTGCCGTGCAACGTGTGCCGTGCAACGTGTGCCAGCAGAACCACGTGCGTGGGAAACAGCGGGCGTTCCTGCAGTCTAGTGGTGCGCGGGCTGGGCTGCGTTGCACAAGTTGCCCGTTCCTTGCACATCGTGTGTGTGCGTGTCACAATGTTTTATGTGCAGGAACTATTTCTCAATATTACACGTCCCTGTTTACAGTGATAATCTACATTACGAAATCCCACATCTCTTTCAGTCCCCTGCGGGTGCAAATTACCGGGCGTGCAAAATATAAAATGGGTTTGTTGCCACTTGAGGGGCGACGCGCTCCTGCCACGCGCCTGTGTAAGGTCTGAGCGTGTTCTGCCCACAGTTGCACGTGTAGCAGGGTGGAGGCGAGCGTGTGCATTTTACATGGGGCGATCGACACCATTAATTTCACTTTCCACCCTGTCGTGCGTTTGTCGCTGAGAGCTGAAACTAAAATTGACTCAGGGCGAAAGCTGCTGCTGCTGCAAAAAAGCAAAACCATTTAAAAATATGAAACTTGGGACAATTAATAAAAACAAAAGAAAACTTCACTCTTTGTCCTCTTGATATTCCAGGAAACAGGATGTGGTTGACCTAAATCTATAGGGTTGCCTCACTGATAGTTGAGTTTTTGACAGTGAGCAAGTACTTGTAAATATAGCTCAAACGATGTTTGGTAGAAAAGTCAGTTTGTGTCTCGTTTAGTTAAGGCTGCTCCTGGGCTTTGTCTCAGCCCTGAAAAATAGAGACTTTTTTTTTAATTTTATTTTTTTCCAAGTCAGGTCTGGATCAGGAGCGGGCCTGTTGTTAAGCCTACAAAAGGCATCGCGCCGTTGCTGACCCAGACTTGCAGAGCCACGTTCTCTCGGCAGAGGCTGATGGCTCTGGGAAGGTCCCAGCACGGCGGGGAAGACCCGGCCGCTGGGCACGTGCCGGGGGAGCGGGAAGGTCCTGGTCTTCTCCCAGCCAAAATGGTGCAGAAGAGCGCATTTGGCTTGGCTGTACTGGTAATAAGGGACACTGAGCACGTGTACGTGCATACGTTGTGGTTTTTTTCTCTATAAAGATATCAGACAATGCAAAGAAAGGATTTGAAGACAGAACTTAATTAAAAAAAAAAGACTGAGAAGTATTAAGGATTTTGTTCCACCCTTGTTTGGTGTCAAAGCGCTCTCTGACAACCGTGTAGTTACGGTGCCAAAGCCATGAACATCAACCGACCTCACCCTGTCATCACCTAAAACCTCAAAATAACTGTGGGCAAGGTTGGGTGGGACTTTGACACCGAGCTTCCACCCGCTGTCAGCGCTGAGCAGCACGGCCCAGACGCTGCGCTCCCTTCTGCATCACGAAACGGTAAAATACCAAGGCCTTTCGCACGCGGTGGGTGACCTGAGGCACTTCACAGGCAGTTTACCAAACACCTACTCCTGGTTTTTCTGTAAGAGACACGAGTTGTCCATAACCCAAGATGTAACAAATCCAAGGCACGCTAATTTAATTTGAATTCTAACTACTCCCGTTGCTTTGAGCAGACGGGGGTCTTAAATTATGCTTGTTTACTGCTAGCAGAGGATTGTACAACAGGAAGAAGTGACTCAACTTGAGCAGTGCTGCTGATAGGCAAAATGAAACGTTCCGCTTTTGAAAGCGGCTGTTGTAAGGCACCGTCAGATAAGCAAGAACCTCAGGTTCTCACAAGTCCTGCGCTTCATCTCAATAAGATAATATTATATGCAAGACTGTAAACACAGGAAGGTGGAAGAATCAGACGTGAAAAGTTCTCCTGGCCTTGCTGTAGCTGATGGTATTAGCTGCGTTCTCACAAGTTTCACCACATGCTTCCCTGTACGCAGCCCCGTTGTCACTCAGGAACGACACCAATTCGTCCCGTCCCTTTGAAATCTTGTGAGCGACTCTTTGGCGGGTGCAGGTCTGGGCCGAATGATTCGTGTGCCGTATACGTATCTCATCAAGGAAATGAATTGCCGTGAATGTGTTGCTCTTTGTTGTCACAGCCGCCATCGGTCAGCTGCCTGTCAGACAGCTTCGAGATGTCCCTTCCTGAGGAGCCGCGCGCTCCTGACTGCCCGCTTGCTAAATACGTAAACATCCATCGATGTTTTCCTGTGCTGGAAGGAAAAGAGAGCCCTGCTCCTCGCAGAGGCTCCCGTAAATAGCCATAAACTAATTCATCTTTCAAATCCTGATGAAAGCCCTTTGCCTCGAGCAGAGAGGATGAGGTAGCAGAGCATCCGCTGCAGTGCTGGGATGCAGGAACAGACTCCGGCTCATCCTTTGTCCGTTCACTACGACCCTGCAGCCTTATTTACAAATAGGCCCGTTATGGTACTGGACAACCCAACGACAACTGGAAGGCTGATCTAGAAGCTAACTCTTCTGGAGATTAAAAAGCGTCTATGTTTCTTGAAGGACAGCGTATCCTTATTCTTCTTATCTTAGACCGTTCCAGCAGAAACCTCTTCCAGCGTTGGCGCTAGACCCGCATCCCAAGCGATGGCAGCTCTGCAGGGCCGATGCTCACGCTGGAGCGGGCCAGCTCTCCTGCGAAGTTCTGCCCCATCCTTGGATGGACAGGACCGTCATCTCATCCACGTCATCGTCTGCCTTCTGGAAAGGTCTTCGCTGCCTTGTGCCGCCGTTTTGGGGAGAACAGGCTCCCACAGTGGTGGGCGTGCAGACCATCGAGGTTATTTTTAGCAGGAGAAGCTCTTGTTCTGCTATTCAGCAGAAGCACCACTTCCCTTTCAGCTGCAGCTACCGTGAAATGAGGTAAATACCTAAAACCTTAATTCAGCGTGGCACCCTTGCCAAACCTCGGTATCACAAGCCTGTTCCCAGTAGCACCTTCCTCTTCTCTGCGCTCGGTCTTGCGCTTTGCAACACAACATCTGAATTTTTCCACCGGGGCAAATCTCCCGTTTCTGCATAAAAGGAGTCACGCTTCTTAGCAGCGGCTGTGTAAAATCCCCTGCTTGCTCAGCCACAACGCGGTTTGAACCAAATAAGTCTGAACGCTCTCAAATTGTCATCGGCCACTCCAGCGTGAAATCCTCCTTCTTTAACCAAGACATCCCCCTCAGTGAGACTCCGATGACGGATGGCAGCAAAGGACACTGCTCCGCTGTCTGTCTGAGGAATAACAGTTTTGGAAGAAAATAATCCAAGTTTCTTGACAACAGTTTTGCAAAACCAAGACCACTTCCCATCTCTCGCTCTGATTTCTCATCTCTTCCTACTTCAGTGGAACAAAAGCCCTGGCAGAAACCGAATTTGCAAATCAGCTAATTTGTTGAGGAGGTCGGAACTGCTACAAAACTGCGCGATCGCCCACAACGGACAGGAAAAGCTAGGTCAAGCGTCTTAAATAGCAGTATATATTAACAAGAGGATTAACGAAACATGCCGGGGAGGGAAGGAGAGTTTCCATTTATAGAATCATAGAATCATCTCGGTTGGAAAAGACCTTTAAGATCATCAAGTCCAACCACTATACGTCAATTATATTCTAAAAAGAAGGTGCGCGCACTGCAAATATTCCTGAGATGTCTGACAGCAGAAACCGGGCGCAGGTGCATTAGTTTGCAAAATAAAAATGAGGTGGTTGCCAGCTTTAGAGGAACATATTAGTAAACCAGTCGTCTTGATAGAGAGCAGCCCCCTGCAGAACTTAATAACCTTTGCTTTTTAAGTACGAAAAGTAGAACTACGTTAAACTTCTGGCCGCTTGTTTCTTCAACGTTAAGAATAAGGAACTGTAGCGATGGTGAGAAGAATTTAGACTGAGAGTGAAGCACAGCAGATGCTTCCAGTACTGGAAAACAGTCAAAAGAGCTCCCGGTTAGCAAGAGAAAGAGGAATCTAGGATGCTTACTGGCTAAAAACCAAGACCGAGCAGAATAATTTATACCAGTCATCTTGGTATTGCAAAAGAGCTGCCAAATAAACCTCCTTAAGAGATGAGATTTTGTTGATAAAAGGCACTCTGTGGATACGGCACACCTGGATTTCTCAAGGGTGTTTGACTTTTACAGTTCTGGATGGTATTCTTGGTGGCACGTTAAAAACTTGCACTGACAAACCTAAAAATCTATCTTTAATCAACGTATGGGGCTGCTTCTAGAGGGATCTCAGAACCAAATGCCTGCTTTTTGATGGGATTAAACGATCAGACTTGTATCCTCATCTCTCCTGATGAGACCAAGATTGGAGGCCAGCAATTAAGGCAGACGATTATTTATCAGTGACCTCAGAAACGGTTACGCTTCCAGCGCGGCACAGAGCCGAACAGCCACGGGTTAGGGGCAGACGTCGTCTCGCCAGGCTGGAAGTCTCTTGCCCTGAAAAGCAGAGATGGACGCAACGGGCAGTTGCCTAACACGACGCGCAACGCCGCGGAAAGAGGACTCCGCAAGCTCTGGGTGGGAACAAAAGGGGAACGTGGAGCAGGAACGGGCTCTGCTTGTGTCTCTGCACGCTACGCTGGGTGATGGGCGTTAGATGTCGGTGGCAGCTGTGACAAGGGGTTGTGCAAGCATTGCTGAAGACACAGAAGCGCTGTGTAGGGTAAGAGGGGGCAGAAAACTAGTCTCACGGTTTCCAAACAAGCTCGGCTTACTGGGTTTATCCAAGACACCGAGACATCCTTTAACTCTCCCTGTGTACGAGCGGGAGCTATAGAAATTCTGCTGATGGCTGTTTGATTTTCGTGAGAAAGACGTGACAAGATCCAGCTGCTGAAAGGCGAGCTGCAATAAAGAGTTTTCTAGCGGCACTAATAACGAGGCGACAGCAGGGAAAGGACTAACGATGCTTGCCGTGTTTCCTTGATTGCAGAGGCAGCGTGATATTTTTTTCCCACCTCACTCCGAAGCACCGGTCGCTGACCCGTCACTGATGGGGCTCTGGCAGGAGGGCTTTGTGCTCTCAGGTGGTGCAGAGCCCTCCTAGATGCTCCATCGGTAAGGGTTACTTGATAATCAAACTGATTATGTTCATAATTAAGGCTGTCACCTTTGAGAGCAAGGACTCACGGCAAATTTTTTGTCAGCGGGGCTCGAGCCCATTCCCCCTGCATAAGTCAAATGCCTCAAACAACTTTTGTCAGAGAAGGACTTAGAGAACCGAACGGTCGGGACCTTCATGGAAACCCCAATTACAGGAACTTACAGCCATTTTCTAGCCCCTGTATTTCCTAGGTGGCTCACGGGCTGATCTGCGTCATATGCCATCTCGTGCCCCAAAACCTTACATTACAGACAGTACAAAAGGTTGTTACAAATGCCATCACATACCGCTTGGTTCCGGGTCTCCCATGGCTGAATCTTCAGTGTTTTGGTCTGAAAGCACCAGAATCCCAAATTACCCAGCTTTGAATCGCAGCTGAATTCAAGTAAAACACAAATTCTTGCTCAGATCAGATGCGAAGAAATTATCCAGAGGCCCATGGTAGCTGCGCGTGAAGCAAACCTGCCCGAAATTGCTGGCAGAGACGCCCGCCAGTGCGGCTGCTGTAGCCAAATCTGCTTCCTGCAGCACGCTTCCGCGTAAGGAAACAGCGTGGCGTACATTTGTTTGATCGTGACATTTGCATAACTCAGATGCGTCTCGGTAAATAGCAAAGGACCGTTTTTCAGTCCTCCTGGCTCCAGCACCTGCAGCTATCGTGGCAGCCCCGGTTTTTCTACCCGGCTGACTCCCGAGAAACACCCGTGCTTCCGAATACACCGAATAAGCAACCGAGAAGCTGGAAAGGGCCGTTAGGGTAAAAAGGGGGGGACAGAAGGAGGGAAAAGATGAGTGTCTCGGGCAGGAGTGGGCCAGCGGTGGTCCTTGGCCGAGCCACCGTCCCTCTGCTCTCTTGGCGTGGGTGTAACGGAGCCTTCTCGGAGCTGGCGGCCCTGCTGGGCTTCTGCTCAGCAAAACCGAAATATAAACTTTAAAGGGCTTGTTTCTTAAAACGAGCTCGGATTTTGGAGGCTTTTTATGAGCTGGGGAAAAAGCTATCACTTGCATCAAGGTGTTTTTTCAGCCTGGAAGCATTCTCCAGACAGGGACTTAAGACTTTAAATCCGACTACCCCTCGCGCTGAAGGGGATGTTCCAGCTCACGAGCCATCGATTTACTGGCCGCGAGCACTCAGCTAGCGTTGCCGTCCTTAAAATTGGTGCATTTTGCCATCGGTTTAGGAATACCGGTGGTGATTTAATGATTAAACCGTGCTATGGGAAATAGAAAACCTTAAAGATGCTGCCAAATTTCTTCTGCAAAATTTTTCCCTGCTAAATTTCTTCTGCAAATTTTCTCCCAGACTTCACAGCCGACAAAACTACAGGCTCTTCTGTGCCACTAACTACGGCCCCACGCAAGTCAGAGCTAAGATCCAGCTGACCTTTCTACCATTAACACTTCTTTAATATAAAGAAAAATATTTAAAAATCTTAGAATTTCAGTTACTGCTTCCGTGCTGAATGTTTCAGGCTCCAGCGAATGCGTCGTGCGCGACGGTTTCTGTTCAGACTGGAGGTAACGGTTGGCTTTTGGAAGAGAGCAGGAGAATTGGGATGCGTAACCGCGGCAAAGTGCCGCCGGGATCACCGCGAGGAGTTTCTCCTATCAAATCTTCCCCAGTTTTGTACGTTCGGTCGGTGTAATTACAGGTATGTTTAGCTCAATTATCATAACCGGTTTGCAAAGCGCTTTATTTACAGATAAGCGCTATAAAAAGTCTTTAGTGCAAAGGCATTTATAGCCAAAAGGATTGCAACATGGCACGGCAACACCCCTCCAACTAATTATATAAGAGAAGCTAACGCAACGCAAGGGGTATGGCTCCTTATTTACCAGAAACGTAACTCCGGATCCCAATTCCCGGTCTCATCAGACTTTCCCAGACATTCTTCCCAAAAGGCAAGTACGAGAATTCTTGAGAAATGGCCCATCGTCCGTTTCCAAGTAACACAGAGCCGCGCACGGCGTAATAACGAGGTCCTCTTAACGAGAGAAGCCGTAGCAGCAGTCTCTCCGCTTGCTGGTGCAGGCGGGTCGGCACCGATCGCGGAGCGGAAAGCTGCTTCGGCTCTTCTCCTAACACTGAGCTCCGCCTGCAAAAACTCCTCCTGCATCTCTAAGAGGCAAATTATTTTTTAATTACTATTTTAGACCGAGCACAATGACAAGTTACTGCAGAGCCCGGAGACGACGCACAGTGGCAGCCCCCTGTGAGGTCTCATTAAACTTCCCTTTACGTCACCGCTGTTCTTTTATAAGGTAAGTATATTTTCACATCGGCAAGCCTTATGAAGGCAGGGCAGGAAAAGAGCCAGGAGGGAAAGCGGCGGCGTGGTCGGCGCACTTTTCCTTCCTTCCGCCTCCCCGCCGAGAGCCTCGTGCCAGTCCTGGCTCTGCTCTGGGGATCGTACACGGAATATTGGGACGGGACATTCAGTGTTTCCTCCTGAAGCTCCTCCGACCCAAAACAAAGGCCAAGTGAGGACTTTTCCCCTAGGTTTTACATATATCAGAGCTCCCGAGAGAGCAACGTGCGAAACAGGGGTAGAAAGAGCGTTAAAGGTTTGTCTTCAAACCATCCCACCAAGGTCAGCGTGGCGTAGGACGCTAGCTGTGTAAACCAGCTATCGCAATCACTCTGAGGGTCAATTTTATCCTCCCCCCCCCCGCCACGCACCGACGAGGAAACACACGAAAACGTTTTGCAGAGGGTTATTACAGGAGCTCAGCACCGAGAGAAGTCCTGACACGCGCCTGCTCGCTCTGACAGACATAACCAAGCCCAGAACGGCTCCCCGGAGCCTCGCGTTTCTGTTTTTTGGTTTCACCAGCCCAACGCAACGTGTCTTTATTAGTGGAAAACAGACAGATAGGCGCGCTTTGCCAGCACGATTGCCAGCCTAAAGAGAAAGGCTCTCGCATCTTAAGCCTTTAGCTTGTTTTCATGCCATTTTAAAAGCATCGTCTTCCCTAAAGATGGGATCTGGATACGAATAAGCCTTGGTGATCACTGACTTCTGCTCAGCTTCGGTACTGACGTGCTTTCTGTGCACGTGGACACGCGTGCGTGTCTGTGCTGAGGCGAGCCGAAAGCTTTCCATCGCCAGCGAGCAGAGGGCAGTAACTACAGGGCTCGGTAGGTTCTCTAAGGTGAGGGATTTACCATTGATATTGGTGATAAGGGTTGCTACGGCAGGCTGGATGGCATCCCCGGTCAAAGCAGGATACGTGTTCAGGAAGGAGGAGATGGCTTGCAGTAAGTCTGCCAGTTTGGCTTCAACAGAAGCTGAAATAACTTCTCCTAAAATTAAGAAGGAGGGAAAAAAAAAAATTACCATTTTTTTTACAGGCATAAACTGTCATCCTCGCCTCTCCCAGGATAAGCACGACGGTAGAGGTACCCGGCTGTTCCTAAACACTCAAGTTCTGAGCAAAACCAGCAAATAACAAACGCTGAAGACCCAAGCAAGCAAAAAACCCCGCGCGTGGCCACGGGACGGATGTGGAAATTGCTCAGTCCTGGATCACCAGGGCCCTCGACGAGGCTCCAGGCTGCCTCTTTTCGTCCGGGTTCTACTCCACGAGCCCAAGCGATGGATGTCCTTGCTTCCTGCTGGAGGAGTGCTGCCTATCTTCGTGCCTTTACACCTGAAGGCCGACCTCCGAGAGAAGGACGCCGTCCCAAGCTGGGCACTGGGAACGACACTCCGCGAAGGAGAAGGAGCCGTCCCAGGCAGGTCTGATTTCCAACGTGCAGCTGGCAGCGTTTGGGGGCTATTAAAAGCAAAGATCTTGTGAAGCTGAGAGCATCGCCGCAGTTACACTCGAGAAGCGTGGCCAACCCAACGCGTTGGGCATGCCCGGGGTGAGGCTGTCACCGTGACCTAGAGCTACAGCTTGCGGCCGTGGGTGGGGAGAGCAGGATCCCAGGGAATTCCGGGTGCCTTGGTGGCAAGGGTGGCACTCCTCCAGGAGGTTTCTTGTTCCAGCCAGCAGTTTTGTTGGAAAAAAAAAAAACCTTTCCAGCAAGGGGGGGTTTGTTAATGCTGCCGTGCTGCGCGTGGCTTCTAGAGCAGCACCGAGCCTGGGATAACCGTTTTCTTAATTCTCACTTTAGGTCTATTTACTTGGGCTCCAGCCTGGACAGTGTCCTGCAAGTCCAGCTGTTATCCGGGGAAAAAGGAGAGAGAGGGAGAGTGCCGGCGTGCCGGGCGGGAAGGCACGGTGCTTCTGCTGGAGCGCTTTGCCAGGCTGCGACACGCTCTCGGGGTCCCGCCACCCCCCAGAGCACCAGCAGCTTGAGCCCTTCTCCGACTCGTGATGTTTGGGGTCCTTCTTCCCAGGGATGAATCCCGTTTTTTTTCCAAGGGGCCATGGCAGGCACGCTTTCTTCCAGCCAGTTTAACTCACTTGTGAGTAATTGCAGCTGAATGGCACTGGAAGTGTTTTTGCATCGCGTTTGGAAGAAACCCGTGCACTTCGATGGTTAAGTGCTCTGAAATTTTATCTATTGATGCGATTCATTATAGGAAAAGGCATTTGCATAATTAAATATCTGCGCTGAGAGAGGCCACCCTGAACGGTCTGCAAGCCCTCTAAATTCATCGTTTTAAATAAATAATGCAGCAAGAATGACACAGGATTGCCTCTGCCGAAGGTAATCTGCTTGTTTTGTAAGCAAATAAGCGGACTGAAAAAGATTTACCTTTTCGGAAGAGCTCGCGGAAGTTCTGAAATTTCCTATCGACGTTCCGCAGGTGTTTGGTGACGCGGAGAACCTCGCCGGCCGTGAGGTCCGCGCTGCCGGCGCGATGACCAGCGGCAGGGCTCCGGATCGGAGCCCGGGCAGCAGCCAGGCATCCGGCATCGGGTGATCCTGGCGATCCGTCAGCGGTCCGAACACGACCGGCGTTGTCCCGGGCTCCCGGCCCGTTCATGGCGAGGTGCAGCGCCCGCTGCGGAGTTTTCCCGAGCACGGTGGCTGAGCCTTTTTTTTTTTTTCTCAGGCTATGTTTTCGGGCGAGCACTTCCAAAGTCCCGCGGGGCCGTGAGCACGGCTCCCCCTCATCCAGAGGAGAAGCCGCATTCTGCAAAAGCAACTGGAGACGCGCGACAAAACACTCGGAAAAAAACCAGAAGGTATGAGCTGAATTCTCACGCTCTCAGCATTTATTCATTTTCTAATTCAGTAGAGCTGCAATCAGTGTTTTCTGAGAAATGACCGAAGCAAGTTTTAATTATGAAGGTTCTTCACACCCTTTCCAGCAAATGAAACCCCAAGTTTCGGAAACATTTTTTTCGCAAGGCTTGGATATCAAAACCAAGCCCCGAATATCCGTATGCTATAGCGCTGCATTTCCGTATCGGTCTCTCTTATTTACCATGACATTATCTGCAAGTGAAAACGTTGGTTAAGGGGAGCTGTAGAGAACGTCTTCCATCTCTTTCATTGTCCTTCCTCAGCGAAAACACAGACGAGGAAAAAGCCATCACCTCTCGTGAGAAATCTCCCGGTTCTTCCGAAGTACGGCGGCATCTTGGTATTTGCTGGAGAAACCAGAAAATCGAGCAGTTGCCGCCGTCCCGGTGCAGTTGGGCTCCCGAATCTCCGCCGGGTTGCCCCGTGCCTCTGCTGCGGGACACGACGCGACGCGACGCGCAGTCTGCGTGGGATGAGGCTGCAGCCCCAGACAGGTGTCAGGCCGTGCGGATTTTCCACATTCCTCTTGGGAGTTGTGAAACTACTGGCTTCCCAGGCTATCTCCGGGATCAGACCCAGCCTCCTACCCAGCTTTCATTAACTCTGCGCTGTCTGGAACTTGTGAAGCAGCTTCGTGATTCCACGTGCGTCACTATATATATATATTTTTATTTTTTTTATTTTTTTTAATGGAACAGCGAGGCCCTTTAGTAGGAAAATCAGATGACAGAGAAGAGGCAAAGCAAAAATTACGCAGACCAACTGTAAGGTAGCGTGTTCGATAAAGTAAATATATCAGGAATTGATTATTTGCACTCGAAGGTGCTTATATACTGCCCTGAGCAGTCAACTGCCCTTTGTTCTCTGTCCTGTACATAGAAATAATAAGCCTCATACGCGTTATGGCTTCTTTTACTGATATAATCCAGAAAATCATAAAGCGCTTGTTTCTCTGTACGGCGGTGATGATGTTTTTCCGCGCAAGCGCCAAGAAAAGGGCAACTTTTGGTTTTGAACAGAGGAAAATACGGTGGTTAAAACCCAATAAATGGGTAGGGCTGGTGAAAGTCCACATTTAATATTATTGAATTTTCATACACGTAGGCGGGGAACATCCTTTTATTGACATCAAAGTTCCGTGGGGGTGAGAAGCAGCACTTGGCTACCAGTTAATAACAGCTTCCTAATTTGTGATTTATAACTTTTTTTAAATCCTAACTGCCGGAAATTGCCCGGGGCAAAGGGAATATCATTTCCTTGGTGACCATCAACCAGCACAGCTTCACTCCTCCAGCCGCTGCGTCACCCGAAAGCACTTTTGGGTTTTATTTGTGCTTTTTCACGCGGTGCCCGTGCGCCCGAGAGCATCCTGAAGGAAGTACCCTCCTTCTGCCTAAAACAGAAATCCCTCCCGACCATTCCTCGAACAGGACTTCTCCTCCTTCCCTGCCTCCCCGTCAAACCTGCTGGGGGAAGAGAGGGAAGATTAAGCGAGAAAACAAGTTGAACAAGCCGGCCTCGCGCGGCCGCTCTGTCTTTCCTTCCCGCATCCTTCCCAGATCCAACAAGGCTTTTTGTAAATCCTCTGCTCGCCTCCCCGGTGATACGGCGGAGAACGGGAGACCAGAGAGGAGCAAATTAACGGTCCCTTCCCCCCCCTCTTTTTCCTGCTTTTCAGACCCCTTGATTATGGAAATCGGGCTGCGGAGATCGTTGCCTGCGGAGCGTGCTCCCTCTCGGCCGTTCAGAGAGCCGGCTTCCTCCAAATCCGCTGAATTTCAAAGGACGAAGCAGAGCGACGTTTACCATCCGCCGCTCTCCCGTGGTAGGTTTTAGGACAGGCGGATCTTCCGCCCGGGATGGGGCTCGGCTTCCCGGCAGATGGCCGCTGCGATTAGCAGATAAAAAGAGGCGGCTCACGAGGCTCGGAGAAACCGCCGCGCATTGTAATTCCGGTCACGGAGCAACCTGCTCCTTGGCAGGATTTATCCGAAATGTGAATTTTCAGCAGCGTAACGTGAGATTTCTCAGGACGTGCTCGGCGCGGGGGTGTCTGTCTCTAAATCCCTGTATCGGCTTATCGCAGGGATCCTGTTCCATGCCTCCGTAGCAGCGCTTGGGCATGCTGTGGTGCTTTTTTTTCTTTTTTTTTAGCGCAATTCCCATTTTTTAAAACTGTTTAGCGAGTCATTCACTGAATGCTGGTCTCTAGCAGTTAATTTTCTTCTAATTTTTTTTTTTTTGGTAAATAAATGACAAAGACGTAACTGTGAGATTTTTAGTCCGCTAGGTCCTAGGGTGGTAGAAAGGAAACGTAATTCAGTCAGGGTCGGAATATCCTTATCGCGCTAACCGATTTTCCAGGTCTGAACGGTGCAGGAGCAGAGCACATTTGCCTTAAAACAATTCACTTTTTTGGAAAACTGAGGTGATTTTAGCTGAATTCTAGAACACGGACAGATGTTGCTCCTCTGGGACAGCGACCCGAGGGACGTCCCCGGACTTCTCCGAGCCCCTAAGCAGACTCTTCGCCTTCCTCTTGCCTTTCCTTGTTCTTCGCCTCCGTCTTCTTGTCCAGCTTGTACTTGAGGCGGCGGATGGGGTCGGTGATGCTTTTCCTGCTCCAATCCTCAAAATCCTCTGCCAAGAGAAAATTCCGATCTATCAGCTCGGCAGCCTCCTGCCAATTTCGGAAGCAAGCGGGGCCCAGGCGCCGGATCTCTTCCACGGCGTTTCCAACGATTACCTCCCCGTTCGGCTTCAGCACCACCACCGCCGGCACCTCGGACACGGCAAACCGCAGCTCCAGCTCCCTGCAAGGCAAAGGGGGAAGAAACCTCAAATCGGGAAAGACGCGCGGCTCCTCGCCGCTCCTCATCCTCACCGTCCGTCCCGTAGGATTCCCTGCGGAGTTACGCGGAGCCGATTTGCCGAACGTAACCCGCTCGTTTGTGCGTCGCTGGTAATTAAGAGCCTGAGGCAGATCTCTGTGGGGCTGGTAAAAGGGGGAAGGGGAGAGGATTTGGGCCACGGGACCCGTTTCACACGAGCAGCAATTAAACAGCAGCTTCAAATTTTATCGTCCTCCAGTTCGCCCTCCGAAGGAGCTGGAAATAATTCTCGGTATTAATTGCTATTAATTGCTATTAATCGCTAATGAGGTTACAGTAAATACGCGAACGCTTCCAATCTGCCCGGCTGCATCCATCTTTCACGCTACGCGTTCTGCCCGGAGGGTCGGCTGACGTCTCTTTCGGAATTATAAATCGGAATACAAATACATCAGCAAAAAGTGAGATGGAAGGACGGGGAAATATTTTTGCTTTACAAATAGGCGCAGCCAAAGATGTTTTCCACTAACGCGCCGCGCCGACCGCTCCTGCGGGGACCGAACGCGAGGGGAAAGACGTGAAAAAGACTCTGAATATCGGAAAATAGAGCCGGGGGCTGGTCGGGGGGTGCCCCAGCCGTACCTTTTGAAGGCGTCTCCGAAAGGCACGGCCAGCCAGCGTTTCGGCATGGTCCTCAGGAACGCGCTCTGCTGCTCCTCCGTCTCGTCGCGGGACACGTAGACCAGGACCAGCTGCGAAGCTCGTTCCACGTAAAACTGGTCGGTCAGCCGGAGGAAGAATTCCCTGAGGAGCGGGGAGAACTGCCGGCACCGCGGGCACTGCCCGGAGCCGAAGTAGAGCAGCAGCACCTTGTTGTCCAGCGCCCGGCCCAGCTCCCGTTCCGTCTCCACCTCGTCCTGCTCCCGGTTGGCCGTCAGCACCTTCCCGGTGAAGAGGGCGGCCATGGGCGGGCGGGAGGCCGATGGGATGAACCGGATCCTGGGGGATGAAGAGAGCCCTGAGGGATGAGCTGCACCTGGGGGGATGAACCGGATCCTGCGGGATGAACCGGATCCCGGGGAATGAACCAGATCCTGCGGGATGAACCGAACCTGGTGGGATGAACCGAACCTGGTGGGATGAACCGGATCCTGAAGGATGAACTGGATCCTGAAGGATGAACTGGATCCTGTGGGATGAACTGGATCCCGGGGAATGAACTGGATGCTGTGGGATGAACTGAACCTGGTGGGATGAACTGGATCCTGCGGGATGAACCGGAATCCGGGGAATGAACCAGATCCTGCGGGATGAACTGGATCCCGGGGAATGAACCAGATCCTGCGGGATGAACTGGATCCTGCGGGATGAACCGGATCCTGCGGGATGAACTGAACCTGGTGGGATGAACTGGATCCTGTGGGATGAACTGGATCCTGCGGGATGAACCAGATCCCAGGGAACGAACCAGATCCTGCGGGATGAACTGGATCCNTCGGCTTAAACGGGGGAGGTCAGTGCCTGGGGGTGGGGCCGGGCCCGGGTGTGCGGGTTCCGGGACGGGACGGGACACACACACACACGGGTGTGTTCGGGGCCGCGGGGTCCCGGTGCCGGTGCCGGTCTGTGGGAACCTGGGCACTGCCGGTCCCGGGCCGTGGGAAGCCGGACGTGCGAGTCCCACGCGGTACC
>VXBL01005528.1:1041-12285 GCA_013400195.1 Aramus guarauna
TCTCTTTAGCACTGGTGAGGCCACACCTGGAGTATTCTGTGCAGTTCTGGGCTCCCCAGTTCAAGAAAAACAGGGAACTACTGGAGAGAGTCCAGCGGAGGGCTACAAGGATGATGAGGGGACTGGAGCATCTCTCTTGTGAGGAAGGGCTGAAAGAGCTGGGTCTGTTTAGCCTGGAGAAGAGAAGACTGATAAGGGATCTCATCAATGCGTATAAATATCAAAAGGGTGGATGCCAAGAGGATGGGGCCAGAATCTTTTGAGTGGTGCCCAGTGACAGGACATGGGGCAATGTGCACAAACTGGAACACAGGAAGTTCCACCTGGATACGAGGAAAAACATCTTCACCTCGAGGGTCAGAGAGCACTGGAACAGGCTGCCCAGAGAGGCTGTGGAGTTTCCTCCTCTGGAGACATTAAAAACTTGCCTGGACATGATCCTGTGCAACCTGCTGTAGGTGATCCTGCGTTAGCAGGGGTGTTGGACTAGATGATCACCAGAGATCCCTTCCAACTCCTACCGTTCTGTGATTCTGTGACTAAATATTTGGGGAAAGCTTTAGTTAAGTCAGTCTGTTGTTTCCTGGTTCAGAGTACGGTAACATATATTGTTTTATCTGTGCTAAAATACATTTTCCATGGAACTACTCTGAAAAATTTTTTTTATTCAGAACAAACACTTAAAAAGATGCTGGGATGTGCTTCACAGAACTGTATGGATCGCCTTTGACTGGAATAAGATCTGCTGTGATGAATCCATGAAACCCAGTGTACCCTACTGGTAATGGTGAGAGAAGAGGTTAAGAGCAAAGCAAACATATTGTGATGCTGTCCTGGAACACACTCACCTCAGCCTCTCATCATTTAGGGTGAAGAGACTTCTTGAGGTTTGGGTAGTATCTTTGTAAAACTGTGATTGAGACTTTCACGTATTCTCTAGCTCTTGATGTGAGAGATTGGCACTTTAACTACAAATGGTGTGGAAAAAAACCCCTGACCAAACCCACCCCATAACTTTTTTTAAATAATAGGAAACGGAAACAGATTTCCCAATATCATACTGCAGATAAGAGAATGTAATTGCTATTGTAAGGACTTCTCTGGAAATCCCTTCTACTCAAAGAAGTCCCAGCAGACTGAGGATTCTGTTTGTCTCTGAGACTGAAGACCAGTTGCTTTTCTTTGGAATTTCAAGAACAGTTGAATGCCAAGATTTATTTCCTAATAACCACTTGGCAAGAAAAGGTCAGTGGGAATTAGAAGAAAAACACACAGATGCCATATTAGCTACTACAAAACTGGAAGCTGTCAGCTTAACTGACTTAACCAGCAGCCCACAACTTAAATCTTGAGGCAAATCAAGCAGTTTCAAGCCTATCCTGCAGAAAAGACCAGAGCAGAAATTTAAATTGAGGAATTAGGAAATTGTGGGGTTTTTCTGACTGCTTCTCAACAAATATCCTGCCTGATTCTTTGAATCTTATTGCCAAATTTCCTGAGTCACCACTTAACGTGCAAAGACTAACTGCTAAACGCAGTGACTTGTGCTCTTTGATTTGTTCCTTCCATTTGAGAACCTTCTCAAAAATTACAAATGTGACAACAATAAACTGCTCTGCAGGAATGGATGAAGGGATGAAAATGTTGCAGGGTATCACTACCACACATCCCTCCCTGCCCCTTTTGTTTACCTATTTATTTAATTATTTGGCCACAGGAAAGAAGGAATATTTAGAAAACCATGATTTAGAAATGCGTGGAATTTATGGAAAGGTGTCACGGGAAAACATCTTAGGTATTTAAATTAGTAAAAAGAATTTTAGCACTGTTGTTGCAAGGGATTAGGAGAAAGCAGAAATGGGTGACTAACCCCTGTGAGCAAGATAACGTTGTGCATTTCTAACAGCAAGAATGATTAGGTGCTCTTGTGGTTTATAATGAGAACGAAGAATTTCTGGTGCTTAGGAAGCCAGATCAAGGAAGGCCACAGGAAGAGAATGTTCCAGTCTCACTTTACACCATCAAACAGGCATTTACAGCTGTAGCTCTTCACTAAAGATGCGGGAGTAAACCTCTCCTGGCAAGTTATACGTTTCCTTCCAGTTTCATCTCTTCAGCTTTGTGCTGAGCAAAGAGATGTTTGCTTTATGATAGGTTTCATTCAGCAGCTACTTACGTTTTTGTTGGAGTTTTTTCCTTTTTTTTTTTCCCTCCTTTCATTTGCTGTCTGATTGGAATGATTCATGGTGAACTAGAACAAAGAGGAAGCAAGCATAAGGAATATAATGGAATCTCATCCATGACAAGGGATTTTGCAGACTCCTAGCAGATAAATGAATTTCATCCAGAACAAAGGGAAAATGTATCTGCATTCCTCTGAAGAGGGTGTGGTGAAGTAAACAAGAGAAGAAATGTTCCCCTAAAAAGAGGAAAGAAAAGAGGAATTGGTCTCTACTTACCCGTATTTAGTAAAAAGAAAAAAAAAAGAAAAAAAAAAAAAAAAAGGAACCCAAACCCTTATTACAATTTCTGCTCATGTAAGTGAACTCTACAGGAAAAATGTAACATCAGCTTTTTTTCCTGCTTAATCCTTTCATCAACAAAACAGTGCTCTAGCCACATGAAGGAGAACAAACCCAGATCAAGCTTAGGCTATATGTTATACCTTACAGCCTTATTGAAAAAGAAAGAAAAAAAAATTATTTACTACAGGTATCACAGTGATAGGCTCTATATAAACTAAAATCTCTACCTAGTTGGGAAAAAGAACAGATACAGAGTTAAATTCATATACATGGATCACACTGATTTAAATATCTGGTATACAGTATTTTTCAAGGTGACTGAGGAATCTGAATCTCACATCACAAGTCAATTAAAACCCCCTGTCCTTTGAAAATAGTAACTAAGTGGTTCTCTTCCAACCACTAGAAGACAGTGGACGGTCCTCACATCAGGTCTGGTGTACTTGAGACCAAAGATACCACAATATTCATAAGGTTGAAATGATGTTACCTATTCCTATGCTACTTTATTGAAGACAATTTCACATTTGGCTACAAAAATGTGTGCATCACAAAAAAAATGTATTGGCATATTTGCTTTATTGTTAACAAGTGGCAAATTAGCATTGGGTGGTGATTTACATTTATTAATTAAAACAGAACTGACACTTTAAAATAAACATAATATACCAAATAAGATGCAAACAAACCCAGGAATTCTGCAAAAAAACATCAGGTGGTCACAAACAGAAATATTAAATGCATTGAGGGGCAAGGCAAACATAATAAATGCAACGCTGACAAAATTAATCACCTCAAACACATGAATGAACACTTCATTTAAAACCATAGAACATCAATAAATAAACTTATGAAGATACATACTAAATATCATATTAAGGATGAACACCAAGAGTTAGAGCAATCATGTAAAGTAGGTATTGTAACAGTCATAGAATACTCAGCACTTTAAAGATCAGACCCAAATCCATTCATACTTCTGCCAGAAATCCAAATACAAATGTAGAGCTATGGTAAACCATTCACTACTATTTAGATCTCAAGTTCAATATTCAGCTATATTAAACTGAATAGTTGATTTGCTGACTAAAGAAGAAACACTAATTAAGAGAAAATCTGAATAAACTGTTTTCTGGCAACATGAAATGGAATGGGGTTAAGTAGGATCCTCCAGAAATATGCATTCTGGAATGACATAACAAAAAAACAACAACAACCCTGAACTAGTATACAAGAGTAATCTCTTATATTGTGAATATCAGAAAGAAAATAACCAAGTAACTGCTGAATACGGCTAGGGAATCTTTTACCTAACATTTCTTTCAACAACACGATTAGGTAACTCAAACCTTACACTGTGAGTTGAAGAAAAAAAAAAAAAGCAACAAAACCATCACAAGTTGGAATGAGCTGTACTTGAAAGGCAATAAAACTATTTTCACCAGTCACCAAAACAAATTTCACCAAAGATGAAAATTGTACCCTGTCATACAACCCATACAATTATTCATAGCTTAGTCAAACTGAAAAGAATGAAAGTTGCAAAAAACGCTCTTAAGAAACACAAATTTGTTAGCCAAGATTAAAAAAAAACTTGCAACAAGTTTGTTCTTTGCAGAATACAAAGTCTATGTGATGGAAACTAGCACTTCTTGAGAACTTTGCAATACACAGACAATACCACTTCATTTTATACTCAGACTAATTACATAGCCTACATCAGTGCGCACTGCTACATGCCTTGTTTATAAGCATTTACACTACTGCAGTCATACCTCCTTCCACTGATTTGATAAGCGTGCATCATAAAAATGTTCTCTTTGCACACTGCATTTCAGGCACTCGCTCTCAGCTGCAATGATGAATCAGGAGCTAGTCTCTCTCAGATGACAGAGAGCTTCCATGACACTTGAAGATCGGGTCAGCTTTTAAAACACACTGTGGAGTTACAAGCCCGAGGACCTCGCTACTGGAGGCACCGCGGGAAGAGAGTGAGCTCCGGAGCACCATGGAGAGCTCCTCAACCAGAGAGCTCCCCACACAGAGAGCTCCTCACCCACCACCATCTCCTTCCCTGGCCAAGGAACCAACCCTTCAGGTTGAGCTCTTCAGAGCCACTCAGGAGGTTAAGGGCTCTTGGGAGTCTCTTTGGCAAATTTGAAAAATTCTGCCTAAAAGTTCATTTCATAGGTATAAGATGAAAGGGTGGTAAAGCACCTCCCCCTGCCTGTTTCCCTAGAGTGGTGTGTAAGACTGAGAGTTTAACTATCCATATAACCACACACATAAGCTGCTGTATATTTAGAGATTCCAGTTCTGAAACTACCTAGGGTGTGAGTATCATGCATAAATATAAACCTGTGTAAGATACATCATCTAAAGATTAAGCCTTATGCTACGTTGTTTTTACTACGGAAGCTGGTATTTCTCCTAACTCCATTGCACTTATATAAGCATACTGCCTTTCTGGCATAGAGCTAGCGTCCCTTGAATAACAGATATCCACAAAAGCAGAATGGGAATGCAAACACCTCAAAACCAGCCTTCCTGTTTCTTTAGATGGAATTTTACTTTGTTTTTTACTTTTTTTTTGGTCTTTTTTTTTAATTCAATGGAAGAACCTCAGTAAGCACATTAAGATACAGTGGCAGACAGCAAAAGAATGTCTGTCATAGGGTCAGACATTGGTATAGAAATCATTAAAAAAAAAATAATCACAGCAATAGATTTCACTTTAAACAGATAGTAACTACATTAGTCCACTGTCTGAGGCTTCACACTCCTCCAGTAGCATTCAGTTCTGTTTTGTACCAACTCTGCTTTAACAAAGCAACTTCTACATTTGTATGAGTTCTCAGAAAATACGTGTGTGCTCACATGCACTCACTATATATATACACACACAGACACACACAGAGAAAACTGCAAAGACAGATGCTAAATGCAGTAAGCATATAATCCTAATTTTACACATAAACTCTAAGGAATTTAGACTTTTAAGTTAAATATCTGTCAACAAGGCATCCAGGGGATGACACTAGCTGAGTTTAGGATCATCAGTGTAGTGAATCAGCAGTGCATAGTTCATGTAGGGGTTTTATCTTCACAAGTATATATATTTTGATTCTTGAGACATTTTGGAACCTTCCCCTTTCAGTATATGTATCCTCCCCTGAAAAACCAAGGCATAAAGGCAGGTGGGAAGACTAGGGCAAGAGAGTTTCATAAATTAAATTCGGGGACTGTCTACACACGTAACATACTTGAAGATTCAAAATTCAGGCTCCATCTCCCTTAAGTTTATTTTTTCTTTAAATATAAAAAAAAATTCAATTCATATTCAGTTCAGCAGGGGCATTGTGAAAACAAATCTACTATTTCCTAACAAACATTCCACTGAGATGGGATTACAGTGATTTGTGCTGATAATCTGTGTGATACAATCGACTGTTGGTAACATCAAAGACTTTAGAAACCTGTGTCATTCAGTAACAAAAAACAGTTGATGAAGCGGAAACGTATTACAACTCTTGATAGTCTCACTATACAGTAATAAACTGCATAGTCAATTATATTTTCATTGCTTATCTTTATTATAGAATCAAATGCATACACATTATCCAACGTTACTATCAGCAGTCATCTACGTTCAATGGACCTTCTTGTAAGGCCAAGTGAAAAGCTAAGGAAATATTTTTAAAATTCTTCTTTCAGTTTAGGTTCATACCCTGTCTATTTCTTGCTATAAATCACAGAAGTGTCAATAAAGAGAACAGTGTGTCACTCAAGTAATTTACTAAATGGTGCATTGGAAGCAGAGAGTTACACAAACAGCTCAAAAAGCAAAAGTTATGGTAACTGTATGTGGATTGATTTAAAACTAGGAAACCTGTCACCTACAATTCCAAGGAGAAACAGCCAATTTATTTTTTCTACAATTAGAGCAATCCTGGAAAACTTGGAAGACATTTACTTCCTTCCTAAACTTTCCCTTTGTAGAAAGCACTCTCAGTACATGGTAAAATGCATTTTTCCAGCAGAAACAAGAACTGGAAATTCATCAAGTCAGACAGAGGAATTGATTCCTCAGTAGATTCCTAACTGACCAAACCTATTCTGGACGTGCATCTTTGCTGATGGGCACTCAGCTTTCAGTAATTCAGTCTGCAGACCTCCCTGGCCCAAGACCAGGGCAAATTTTCTAAACAAGGCTTATCTATGCAAAGGATGCAGGATTCCAATTTTTCCAAGTACAGATATGAATGTGCCAAAATATGGATCCTAGAACCTAAACTACCTAAAAGATAATTTGGCTAAGATTTGCCAGTTCTAACTATCATTACCAGTCATCCATCCTACCATGGTCAATAGCCACGTTATGCAAATTATAATAAAACAAGACTACACTGACTGAAAGGACAATTTTTAAAAGTAATTTTGTATAAAAAGTATAAGACAATTCCATGCCATTGAATTAATTCTAAAACATCAATAGTTTGTGGACTGCAATGTGACTACCTCAAGTCTCTTAAATCTCTCATCTTCCAAGACTGGTACTTGCTTTGGAAATGCTTTTCTTCAATCATGTTTTCTTCATAATTGGCGCAAGTGATAGTAATCACAAGTTTTGAAAATGCAAACAATGATTGTAATACTGTGGTGGAACACTACATTATACTTTGCATAAGCTACAATGAAATTATATAAACTGATACTAATGGTGTTTGTGAGCTGAAACTAACCATTTCTGACAAAAAGAGTGTATTTATTGTGGGAAAGGCACAATTAAGTTCTTTCAGATTGTTCTTCCACGTGTAACTAAGATGGTGCCAGCACTTCAAAACAAAACTTCACAAAACAAATTATTACATTCGGATACAAGTTAAGTGATTCAGCTTGTGAATGGTTTTAATATCCTGTGTAATTTATAAAAATCAACAACAACAACTTCCAGGGCCTGACTCTTCTTCCCAATGAATTAATGTGAAGTCTGTTACTAACTTGAAGAGACTGCTGTTCAGAGCCCAAGAACACACAGAATTGCAAAAAAAAAAAAAAAAATCATATAAGGTACAGACACATAAACCTGTGCAACACAGTTACTCCATTATGCACTTATATGTAAGCTGTGCTATTTGCACAGGAATAAGAATAAAAAACAGTCACTACTTACATCAAGTTCTACTGCTCTAATAACACACATTTTTACGGAAGGCTGTTTTTGTATTGGATACATCAAGAAGGCTGTTTTCAAAATAAAAATTCAACATTTAGGTAGGGTAAGTATAGACTTTGTCTCTCCTTCAGAAAATGAGGAAGAGGTAAAAAAAGAACGGGACCATTGGAGACCTTTAAAGACCAAAAGCATGGAACTTTAGATATGCTAGTCATGGTGGAGCACAGAAGAAGGAAGACAAGCATTTCTGAATAAAAGGAACTTAATAAAATGAGGATACCATATTTGTACTTATAAATACATTAAAATATTAACAAGTTTTTATGGGAAAACAGAACATGGAAAGCCACAAACATAAATCTTGCTTTTCTTATGTGTGAACAGAATTTTCAGATAGTTTTTCTACTTTGATTCTTTAAAAAAATCCTAGGAAGTAACTGGGAAGTCCAATTAGGATATTACTGTTAAAAGAGTTTAAAGAGATCCAGTCTTTTTACACTTTTAACTAGGAATTTATAGGGAGTAGCTGATGTTGTTTTCACTTAGACCACAGTGTCTAAGTTACTATCACATATGACGGAAATGCCTCCACAGAGAAACTTTTGAAAACCAAGTTCTTCATGGCTAATTCCCTGTGGGTAAGTAGCATCCTACATAAGTGATTTAGATAATCCTTTATCTAGTAGGATTTACAAGAAAAAGAACATTGAACCACTTCTGCTACCTAAGTTACTTAACACATTTTAACCTTAATTTTAAATATTTCCAACAGAGATTAAAGAGTATTTCCTTGAATGGCACAGTTTTAGGTACCTGCTATTTTTATATACAGTATATATATTTGTTTATAAATAACTGTGTAACCAGAAGATTGCACTCAGAAAATTACAATATGATGTTTCAACATGTTTGCAGCATGAAGTTTAACTCTAGCTTTCCATGCAGCAGTACATAGCAGATGCTTCCAATTTCTCATTTTCTTTTCACTTTTAAGAATGTGTTCACACAGCCATTCTTCGAATTCCACACTCACAGCAAAACTTCGCCCATTCCACTGGATACCTTGTTCCACATTCATGGCAGAACTTTGATAACTGTACAGGTGAATTTCCTTCGCTGCTTTTTGAACTTCCTCCGTTGACTGAGGATGGGCAGTCTCCACTGTCATACCCAATTTTACTGTCAGACCTGAAAATCCCCAGATAAAGAACATTCTCTGTAACTCAGTTCAGTAGAACTTCATGCAAAATTATTTTAATCCTTGCAGTGAATTACTGCCATTGTTACTGTAACTTTCATGCTTACACTTCCTATTTATTTACAGTGGTATACCTTATAACTCTACCTAGACTCCCCTACTTATCTCCAGATAACCCCCTTCCCTGCAAGGAAACAAAAAATGCCAAAATTTTAGGAGCAGGATCAAATATTTGATTCACTAGTTAAACTACAGTGTTTGAAAACTTAAAACTTAGCTTGTCAAAACAAGAAAGGCTAAAAGAGCAATATTTTTTTCTCCTCCCCTTTAAAAGGGCAGACACCAGAGAATTTCTTTGTGTGCTTTGTATACAAATTTCATTCCAACTGAACCACTCACTTCCCATTTGAAAGACCATTAACTTATTTTTTCAACAGCTTCTAAGATGTTTTTGACATTTCTAACACTGTCTTTTGTGCATATCTGAGACAGCTGATCACAAAGGTGTTCTGTTAGATGATAAGTATGCAAAATATATTATCTTAAACATGCCAAATCATATTGGCCATGAGTTATCTATTAACTGCGGAGAATAATATTTTCCCCAACTTCTTTCGTAATAAGTACTCCCCTTTAATGCAGGTTCTATTGCTCACAAAATCCACAAAGTTAAAAGCTACCTTGAGTAACTGTCTGAATTGCTGGTTTTTCTTTTGTTTGTTAGAGCACCTGTGCTCATGGTTCTTGCCACACTAGGAGGTGTTGACGTCCGTGTTTTTGTTGCGCTTCTAAAAAAGAGTAAGTCTGATGAATTATATACACACAGAAATATATAAAAATATGCATTTACAAATGAGATAAAAAAAAGAGTTCAACAATCTACTCATCAATTAACTATATGAAAAAAACAAAACAAAAAAACCCTTCTTTCTTACCAAGAGCAGACAGAAGAGCTTTGGCATGATTTGCTTGCTTGGGACTGAATAGGACTTGGATCTTAGAATAAGAAGCTAAATGAAACAGCAAGTCCCTTTCTGTTCTTGTGTTTCACTTGTTGTCACACCAAAACACAGGTAGATCCTGCACTACGGGTTGTTTAGTATGTTCTAATGTCTACCTTGACAGACTACAAGTCACTTTTTAGCGACTGGCAGGTATTTCAGAGAAATAGAGAGCAGCTGACTGCAGGTTTTAATAGTTTTAAAAAAATGTAGAAAGGTTACCATATTCTCAATACTTTGTGACCAATATGAAGTGAGTCACAAGACTCACAAGAGGAAAGAAAGTCTATCCAGCTGGGCATTAGGGCCCACATTTTTTCTAGCATGTCACAGCGTTCTTAAAGTTGGCTTTGATAGCATGACCTCATAGCTGTGAAAGCTGCTTTCCTCAAGACTTACAGGTTTTATGAGAAGTCAGTATGCAGTGAATTGCACATCCTAAACATACAGAACACCACACTGCTTACTTTGATGAGTAGGGAAACATCACAATGCCCTGAAAAGTCTGAGTAACACTGAGAGATAGGAAGGGGCATCCTTTTATCATCAGTGACCAAGGACAGAATTTTTCTTCATTGCTCAAAAGAATTACCATTCACTGGGATTATTTCTTCTTTGGCAAAACTTCAGTGACTGATATCTTGTGCATGACCCAACAAGTTTTTGTGTTCTCATTCTTGAACATTGATGCATAAAGGAAATTTAAGTTGGGACAAGCTCATGGACAATAAATTTAAAAAAAATAAATTAAAACAAGACTCCATTTAAAAAATTGGTCACCAAGAACTCAATCAGCAACAAAAACCCCAAAGTGATATATATTTTTTCCCCCCTTCCTTTCAGATGCACCTAACTGCTCCTTTCAGAATTATGAACAACTTAGTCCTGGTTTGGTTTTCAAAGCATATATAAGGAAATGCATGCAATTCCAGTAACTTCAAACACAACACTGACACAACCGAGGAACAATGTAATAACTCCTGAATTTTAGACATGTTGCATAAAACATTTCTTCCTTCATGTGATCAGCATAGGCAAAAGATGGCTTTTCAGTGCCTTCCATCACTTAAGCACTTCAGTGGAAAAGTGATCAAATATTAAGCACAAAAGTGGAAATGAGGAACTAAATTTAAGATTAAATCAAGTGAAATATATCTAACTAAGGTATTCAGATTTAACAAGAATGGCTTCTACATGCAACAGGTGGAGTGGAACCATCAAAGATTCTGGCTTACTGGGCAGAACACCAACCTTCTCCATTAGTTTTCCTGTCCACCCTCTTATTTGGCAAGGAGATTCTAAAGATGATTTTATTTAAAAAAAAACCAAAAAACAAACAAACAA
>VXBL01005528.1:12311-45070 GCA_013400195.1 Aramus guarauna
AAAAAAAAACAAAACAAAACAAAAAAAAAACCAAAAAAAACCTGTGAAAAATGAAAAGCACTACTGAAGATATATCAGAATCAAAACCTATTAAAAGTTATGTCAGTCTTTCAAAAGTTACAGAATTCCAGGATAAAAGTTCCAAGTGTAACCTAAAAACTGCTGTTACAAGTATGCACAACAGTACAGATGCTACATACTCTATCACATGTTATTTCCCCCATCTCGTTTCAAACTGAAGAGAGACCTTTCCTTATAATTGAGTAAAGTCATTAGAGCTTAGTAGGGGAAAAAACATACTGGACTATTACTTTATTTGTTATGGAAGCTAGGAAAAAAAACATATAAAGAAAAATTCAGCTGTAGACACAGAAATGGTATGGATCATCATGGACCAGGGATGAACAGACAATTACGCAAAGAACAGAACTGTGTCTCAATTCCTGTTTCCACAACTACAAGTAACTTAAAACAAATTTTTCAAAAGTATGACTGATTTAGTTTTCTCCGTATTTTCAACTTGGGACCGACATACTACTTTTTCAAAACTAACAGCATTAATTTTTTAACTAAAGTCTCTTCAGGGTATACCTTGAATCAACAATTCTTTAACATAATGCTAGGAGACTTAGATATTCAAAAGAAATTAACATGAAAAATTGTCCACTATTCTTTCCTGTATTTCAACTGTTCATTTCTCTAAAATATGTGTATTATACTCTCATCCTACTAGGTACTGTGAAAATTCACCTGATACTTTAATACTAGGTGTATACTAGAGAAATTTCCCAGAAATCAGTGTCTTATAAACATGATTTGCATGATGTCTAATAGAGCAAACAGGCCACTGACTGAAGCAGGGGGAAAAAAAAAATAAATAAAAAAATATCGAAGTTCTGAAAAGCCACATTGAAAGTGCACTATCCTGTGTATTGAGGGAGGCAGAGTTCCATGAACACATAACACATTATTCATTAAAGGTGTAACAGGACATCTTAATTCTGAAGTGTTTAATCATAGTTTTCTGCATAACTTCTGTAGATCTTTTTTACCAATTTTCCTGTAAAAATCGGGAAAAAAAATCTATTTTAAGACTAGAAATTTTAATGAGTCTTATAACTACAATGATTTCTGCCATTTTGACAAGTAAATCAACAGAACTAGCAAGCTGCCACTGTGTACAACTTTATTCATCCCAGATCTAGACACATAATTAGCATCAGGTTTCATGTATATTTGATGACAAATCTTGAAATTGCATCCTTAAGTTGCAATCTGATCTCTAGAGACAGATGTCTTCCAATGAAGTCAGACATGCTTGATTATCTCAGCTTTTATCACCACAGCTTGGTCTCTTCTGATCTGCCACTTCTATCTGGTTGTCCAGTTCTGTTGTTTTTTTGTTTGGTTGGATTCTTTCATTTGTTTTGCTTTTGCAAAGATATATAAATCCCTGTTCTAAGTTGTATTATGTGAAGTATTAATGGAGTCAGACAGCAGATGAGGTTGTGTACCAATGCCACCTTAAACTCTTAAAACCTGGACATATCTTCAAAGACATTTATTATCCAGTCTCAATTTCAAAAATAAGGTTGATTTAGGATTGATTCCTAAAGCAGCTCATGTTGTACATCTAGTTGTATTACCACTGCTTGCAAAACGAAAAACTGAAAGAAATTTGTGAAAGAAGCTTGCATTTTCTATGCATGCATTCACAATGTGGTTGGATTTTGCTATAAAATACTGAAATATCAAGCCTGCTTCCTAGACAGGGCGTTTTCAGATATTCTTGACAGCTGTCACTGTCACCCACACCAGCTCATAGTTCTGTGCAAAATCATAAGTAAGTTCCTTATGACTAATGGCACACATACCAATGTCCAGAAACCTTTGCCATAAACTGTAACCATCCACATAGCTATGCTGAATTTAACAACAGCTAGTAACTACTCAGATTTGTCCAGTGCTGTTGGCCGGTAACATATTGAGTAACCTCCTGCAAGGAAGGCAGATTTAATTCACAAACCCAGTGGACGTTTGAATACGAACAACAGTGATGTTGTGAAGAGCAGAATAAGTGCCTATACTCTTAAAGAAGTTGTCTCAAGAAGAAAAAAAAAAAAAAAATCACTGCTCTATGGACGGGGCAACTGTAAGTATGTTTAGTAAGTCACTAAGCCAAATTTTCAATATCTTAGTAGTGCATTATGAAATCAAAAACTGATCTAATTTTTGATGGTTCACAGGATTTATAGCTCTAATGAAGCATACAAAGGAACAAAAAAATAAATCTGTTTGTCTAAGAAGAGCTTCCCATTCCTGCATTCCTTTTGCTGCTTCAAATAGAAGCCCAAGTTCAAGACACTTCATCTCTGGTTACAACACTAAAACAGCATTAAGAGATTTAGAAACATTTCTGCTATTTAAAGCATTACATTCCATGCATATGCCACATAATTTCTAATTTCTCTTTTGCACTATGCTTTAAGGTATTGTTTATGAAAAATCAGCCCATTTGAATTTGGCATCTTCCAAATTATAGCACAGGGTTAACTACAATATAGTATCTATCTCTTCTTTAAAAGATTGGAATACCCTTTCTTCCAAACTTAGGTCTTAAGCTTGCTGAGTATTCAGAAGTCTTTATATGAGATAAGTTGGACTTTACCTCTCATGACAAAGTCTGTTTTGATTACATTCTTAGACCACCACAGCTATCTTAGAGAAATAGGAGACAGATATAATAATTGACTTTAAGAGAATAAAATTACTTTGTCATTGAACATTTGCCTATAAGGCAGATATTTGTAGTTATCAGGCTTAAATGCTTGCTTCAGCTTTACACCATGCAAATTCAGTATTAACTCAGGTTTACAAAGGTAGAAGTTAATTACTCTTAGTCCATAATGAGTCAGTGACAGAACAAATAAAATCTGGGAAGCCTTCACCTTTCCCGTCCTACCATGAAGCTGTTTAGCTAGCATGAAACAGACACTTATACTAATTATATTATATACTCTTTTCCCACAGCATTTATATTGAAGACATACTGAGCAGCAGATGTCTGTCAAGGTCACATTTTACTATTCCACTGCTTTGGAGGAACATTTCTGCAAAACAGATAAACCACACTGATTTGTAATACTTACTTCTTTATAGGCAACAACTCATTTGGTCTTTTGATGGTACTGTCTGTTTTTGTATCAGTGTCATACAACCTTTGCACATCTCTTCCAGTTCGCAGTGGTGGGCCTAACTTGTCCATCTTACTACTAAAATATATAAAGGGGTACCCATAAGGAGATTGCTAGATTGCTATTTAAGTAATAGCAAAAAAAAAAAAAACCAACTCACAATTAAATAGTTATATTCCCAAAGAATTCCCATTGACCAAAGAAAATAAAAATGTACAAATCAGATTTTAATAATCAAGCAAACAAAAGGGTTCTTACTTTAAAGAGGAGAGGACTTCATAGACTTATATTTGGATTAGGTTTCCAATGCATTTTTTTATTCTTTAAAAAAAAAACAAACACAAACAAAACCAAATGTCTGTTATCCTCACAATCTGCACAATGCACTCACATTTCGCCTTTTGTCTTTTGAGAATGGCATTCGTAATGTCAAACTTATCACATCAAGAAAAGGGGGCTCATAATTACAAATCATAGTAACTTTATTAAGATGGTAGAAAATAACAGAGATTAAGTACAAGCCACCTTAACCTAAGAATTAGCAAGAAGGAAAATTTTTCCTTTTTCACTTTTTTTTTTTTTTCCTCATAAAGGCTGAACATTGTGCCCAGAGAGAATAACATGCCTTCCATTCTCTTTTTTTTTTTTTTAATGGACATGAGAAGAGAAGAAAGAAAAATGACTTTGTTTTAATATAAGAAGACCTACTCACAAGAGACAGTACTATACACACAGGCAAGACTTTAATACTTTTTTACTATTATAGATAACATTTCCAAACCAAAACATAATAAAGCAAAAAATCAAATTTTAAAACCATTAAATTTAAAAAACAACCAAACAACAAAATAAACCACACCAGAATCTCTCCCTCCCACACATCATAAGAAGAATTGCCGCTTTTGAGAAATCACAACTTATATTAGAAAAATTAGGTCTTCAAGTTCTGCATTTTTATCATGTCATACCATACAGTGACATCTGCAAAAAGACCATTATACCTCCATCCCTACATCAATAATGTAACAGAAGTTTCTTCTTATTCTCAAGAAAAGACTAGTAACTTAAGCCTTAACTGCAAAATGATGACATTTAGAATATTTTTATTGATCTTTCTGACACTAAAGAACTATAAAGAAACAAATCACGCAAGATTTACAGAAATGTGTGGGTGGCTGAAACTCAGCTCTTCTGTAAGCTTTCTACCCCTAAAGGGATGTCATAATGAAAAAAACAAGCAAAACCAACAAAACACACCCTCACAGAGAGAAATACGTTCTTAAAATTACTGTGCAGTTTTCTGATTCTTGTCATACAACCTTAATAAACTACAATGCCAGGAATATTACTAAACAGCTAACTGCTGTCAAGAAAGAACATTATTTTCAATAGAACTTTTAATATACGAAAAAAATGGCTTTGAAGTATCTCCAACACATATATCATACTGCTTGTCATAGATCATATTAAAAGGCACAGAACCTATGAAGTTTGCGACATGATTTGGATTTTTTTGGGAAGCTTCTAGTGTGAACCTTACAATCCACATTACATCTGTAAAGCATCAAAGGAAATCTCTCCTTAAGGAAAAAAAAAAATAAAAATCAACAATACTAAATGATAATTCATTATAAAGTCAGCTGGGAACACCAAGATTTTAGTCTTGACAATTTAGCCCCAAATAATGCAGGCTGTAAGATAAGTTCCCCTAGAGTTCCTCTTCCCACTCCTCCTCCCAAACAGATTTTTTAGTTCAAACTAATTAACTCAGGAAATGCTTAATCAATTCCTGTTTGACCAAATACATACTCTTTACATATTTCCCAAGGACTGAGAAGCAAGACTGAGGTTTTTGACACTGTAAGACACATATTACAACATATCATAATTTTCTTAGCTCTTTTCTGAACCTTTAACAACTTATTAACATCATCTGCAAACTACAGAATCTCATAGAATACCAAAGACAATAACCTGGAAGCAGTCATGATGCTGCCCAAATAAAGAACTACAGTATTTTTCCACACTTAAACAAAACCAAAAAACCCAAAGCTGACAGCCCTTTCATGTACAAATGAAAAAAAGCATAATCATAAGAAACTTCTGAAATGCAAAGATCACCAAGACAAATTCTTATTTACCTTGATTTCACTGAACAAAGCTAACTAAGTTAGAGTCTTAATGAAAGGAAAAAGCTGTTTTCAAAATACAATGTTTTTAAAGGCTACACATGGTGTATGGCAAATATGTAAGTGGAATTTAAAATTTACTGATGCTGGTTAGGTGTGCCATTCATATTGCATTTCAGCTGTAAGATGGCACTGGATGTGTCACTAACAGACATGATTCCCAGGAGGGATAACTTTGATCAGCTTAACATTAACTAGTACGTTTTATCCCCAACATAAAAGTG
This sequence comes from Aramus guarauna, assembly GCA_013400195.1. Lineage (NCBI taxonomy): Eukaryota > Metazoa > Chordata > Aves > Gruiformes > Aramidae > Aramus > Aramus guarauna. Next base: position 17,919 of record VXBL01005528.1, read on the forward strand.
ACGAAGTAATTTCTAAGGGTTCATTTTCATACTGAAAATCATCACATAATTTTCCAAGTCCCAGTTAAAAAAAAAAAAAAAACCAAACAAAAAACTGTTCATAAATAAAACATGGAAAGACAATCAATCTGTACATGCAAAAGATCCCTGGCTGGCCACAAACAGTGGTGTCAATTTCTGCTGGGCAAAACAGTTTGCCAGTTGGGTGGACTTAGCCTGTTTGCTTAGCCTTAGGATAGGAAGAACAACCTACCCAATTTTTTCTCCTGCAGATCTGATTACTTCTCACAGATTACTAGAACTGCCTTACCCCTAAAAAATGTAACATAGTGCTAAACTCCGTAGTCTTACAAAAAAAAAAAAAAGTATCAAACTTAGGATCTTAACATGATTCACTATGAAATATAAGCCTAACAATTTCTGTAGAATTTATTTTCCTTTTCTCAGTTCTTCAAGGCCAAAAAGATTAAATCCTATTTTCATGCAAGTGAATGAGGTTTTTCCTACTGACTACAGTAGAGTCACATGCTACTCTTGCACTTTCCCTTGATTCTCTAGAACTCAGAAATGATACCTTTATAAGTATTAGTGGAAGTGTAGCGTAACTGGCTGTGCTCTTACTCTGTACAGGCATAACAAGAAAACTCTCACAGCAGAGCTCGGCTGACCCATCATGATCTGCGTGTACAAAATCAGCCTCACTAACCTAGCTTATATTGATGATGCTGTGGTGTGCTCTCTCAGTAGTCCTTTACTTGAGAAGCAGAAGAGGAGAATTCAAACTAAAAATGAAATAGTAGAGCAAAAATTACTTAAAAGGAGTTCATAAAATTTGGTTGCATTTCTCCTCGTGTAAAATAAAAAAATTATACTGCAATATTGAAGTTGAACTTTATATGAAATGAAGTTGAAGAATCTTTCCTTTACAGAACTGATCACTTTCGAGACCCAGTTCGTTTTAGCCTTCACTTTGAACACAAACGCACGAACCAGCAGTTCAAGAGTGCCACCTAAAGAGCAAGAAGGAAACTGCATGCCTGTATATTTTAATCACTTCTGACTGTAACATTAGCCCCCAGATAGTCCTTACTTTCCCCTTCCCATATCCAACACAGAGAACAGGTACCATGACTCTACAGAAAGTAGTAGTGTCTTATTAAATTCCCCCTCCTCTAATATACATATCATTCATCCTTGATATTGCACAATATAATTGTAATTCTACTATTAAGCTTCACTACCTCTCTGTCAACTGGAACTATAACAATCTATGCAAAATTGGAAGGTTTTACTGAATTAATATGCAAAAAGCCAAAAAATAAGTGTACAGCTTGACTTAGGGTAAACTGCAGGAGCTTATTTCTTGCAGCAAAAATCGGAATTTCACCTGGTCAAAAAAGTGTGCAGGCTCTTAAATATTTGCCAAGGAAAAAAATTAATCACATGATCTCTTTAACATTCCATTTGGAAGGCTGCCCTTAAAACAATACATGCACAACACCCTGCTCAGTAAATCAGTTCACTAATAACTCAGAAGGAAGGACATAACATCTTACTGCACGAGCTCTGATTTAGGTTCAACAGAATCCCAGATCTCATGCTATGGCTTGTCATTTTACTGGTTAAATCATAAATCTAGCCAAAGAAATGCATCTTGTTTCATTCTAATGAAGGCTATTTTTATAAAATTTTAAAAGTGCTTTTATTTTGTAAAATAATTCTAACTGCCATTAGTTATAGACTAAATTGTAAGATGCTTTAGTGTTTAAAATCTGTCACCACAATATTAACTATTCTTACTCTCTGACTTAGGATGTTGACTTTAGTGTCTCAGTCCCTGCTCTGATGTAATTTTGTAGGCATTTCAACAGAACCCTACATATTTTCCCCTCACACCCCAATGCTGAGGCTGAGATGATTAAGGGTAAAATTGTCACCAGTGACCACTCTGAGGCACCTAACTCTTCCACGTTGTACTCTCTGATTCAATGTATGTCCTGACAAACTCTGTTCTTAGAAGTGAACGCAAAGTAGCCAAAAGAAAAAGAATTGCTGGATCTCAGGTAGAACTCTTAGAAAAGAGACACTGCCATCTGTGAGAAGACTGGTTAGTATGACCAGCAAGAAATCATAAGGACTGTTTGGCAAGGACAAGAAGAGAACATACATTTTTAAGAAGAGAGAAGTGAGGACTGCAGGAAGAAACACATCACATACATACTCTTAAAAACTGGAAACTGTTGAGGCAATTAAGTGAGGTTATGAGCCAAGCTAACATTCACTGCCTCTCAGCAGAGATAATTATCTGAAAGCTATGCCAATCAGAAGTCATTTATTTGCAGTTAACAGCATGTGTGAACAGAGAGAACCTGTGCAAACATCTCTCCATGTATTAACTGCTATTTGGCTTGGTCACATCACAAGTCTTCCTCCAAGCTTCAGAAGAAGAAACAAAGACTACAGAATATAAGATAGTAAGTCCAGTGAGCAACTGACTGGTAAAATTAAATAAAACTTCCATGTTAAGAAGTGAAGACCAAAACATGTACCCCCTCACAAACCAATACAGACTGCAACTAGAAACGTTATCAACAGGAAAAGGACTTTTCCAGTCAGCCAGGATTCATCACTGAGGTCAGAAACATGCCTTCAAACTATCTCAGCTGACTTGTTTTACTGTGCTTTGCAGACCTACTTGTTTGCCACTCATCAGTATGTGTAAATTCAACTTGGGCATCTCAGCCATCACGTGCCTTCTCCTCATTGTTTTGAATTCTATTATTTCCTTTTCCCAGGGAAAGGACACCCTTCTGTACCCAGCATTTCCACCTCTTCTTTCTTCCCCATATCACCATTCCTCTCTGACACTGACCTAAGTTTCACATACTAAACCACCTCTCTGCCTGTGGTAACATTCACTTGTAATCATGCTATGCCTATCCAACCCAATCCTCCTTACTTCTGATAAGAATAATTTGCTTTTGCTCACGTTCATCTTATGCAATTTTCTAGAACTGTACAAGATGACTCCTTCCTTTCGTCTCGCACCCCATCCATTTGTTGCTTCTGAAATAGTGTCTCTGATTACATCACAATTAGCTACAACACACCCTTAACTTGATTATTCTCTAAGGCTCTCATCTCTCACAATGACCTAGATCACTCTTACCAGATTTTACAATTCTGAGAAAACACAGGAAAAAGAGAGCAGCAGGAACAGAAAAGCTGAAGTCTGATATAAGGCAAAGAAAAGCAAAGGTCTTCACCACACAGGGCAGTACAGCCATCCTTTTCCTTTTCAGGGCAGCCAACACAGCTTCACCAATGGCAAATCATGCCTGACTAACCTAGTGACCTTCTATGATGGAGTGACTGCATCAGTGGACAAGGGAAGAAAGTCTACTGATGTCATCTACCTGGACTTCTGTAAGGCCTTTGATACAGTCCCCCACAACAGTCTTGCCACTAAGTTGTAGAGATATGGATTTGATGGATGGACTTAGATAAGGAATTGACTGGATGGCTACGTCCAAAAGTTAACAATCAGTGGCTCAGTGGAAACCAGTAATGAGTGGTGTCCCTCAAGGGTCTGTACTGGGACCAATACTATTTAATATCTAGATAGTGGGCCTGACAGCACCCTCAGCAGGTTTGCAGATGACACCAAGCTGAATAGTGCAGCTGACATGCTTGAAAAAAAGGGATGCAATCCAGAAGGACCTTGACAGGCTTATGATTGGGCCTAGATGAACCTCAAGTTCAAAAAGGCCAAATGCAAGGTCCTACACCTAGGTCACAGCAATTCCCAATATCAATAGACTGGGGGATGAGTGGATTGAGAACAGCCCTGTGGAGAAGGACTTGGGGATATTGGTGGATGAAAAATTGACTATGAGCCAGCAATGTGTGCTTGCAGCTCAGAAAACCAACTGTGTCGTGGGCTGCATCAAAAGAATTGTGGCCAGCAGGTTGAGGGAGGTGATTCTCCTCCTCTACTCTGCTTTTGTGAGACCCCCACCTGTAGTACTGCATCCAGCTCTGGGGGCCCCAACATGAGAAGGACATGGAGCTGTTGGAGAGAGTCCAGAGGAGGGCCACAAAGATGATCAGAGGGCTGGAACACCCCCCTTGTAAGGAAATGCAAAGAGAGTTGGTGTTGTTCAGCCTGGGGAAGAGAGGGCTCCAGGGAGACCTTACAGCAGCCTTTCAATACCTAAAGATGACTTACAAGATGATGGAGAGAGGCTTCTTACCAAGGCCTGTAGTGACAGGCCCCAGCACTGGAAGTGTTCAAGGCCAGGCTGGATGCGGTTTTGAGCAACATGATCTAGTGAAAGATGTCTCTGCCCATGGCAGGGAAGGGCTAGACTGGATGATCTTTAAAGATCCCTTCCAAATGAAACCATTCTATGATTTCTAAGGTTTTCATCCTGACCTCTCAACTTCTCTTGTTCATTTTCCACAGTTCCAATGTTCACAGAGTTTCAGTTTACTTAGTCTTCACCATGTGCTGCCCTCTACCAGGGCTGCTGCTGGGAACTCCTCCTCCTAGCATTAGAAGTCCATATTTACATAAACTTGTCTTTTACTAAAACACATTGAAAAAAAAAAAAAGAAAGGATTATAACTGCCCACACACACAATACGTGCAACACAACAACACTGGCAACTTCTAGGTGATTCTGTTCCATCTTTAAGTTTGTTGGTTCACAATCATCCTTTCTTTCCTCCAAATACACTATTTTGTCCTGTCACATCCCCTTCAGCCCCTGCTTCATCTAATTTTTGTTCTTAAACTGCAGAGGATCTTTATCAGAAATCTTTTAATCAAACAAAGCTTTTCCATTTCACGTATTTTCTCTTTCCATTGTGTCATCTCACAATTAAAGAATTCTAATGCTTGTTTAGCTCCCACAACCCAACTATTTTTTGTTGGTTTTCTCAAGTCATTCCCTCCTTTCCCTCCATAGAAAATTTGTTTTTTACTAATAGAAAGACTATCTTTGACCTCTCAACTTATCTTCCTACTTCTTGCATGGTCTTGTCCTTAACACTGGAGACTGAAGTGCTCACTCTCTTCAAGTTCCAGTTGCTTCACCAACTTCACATCACATTCTTTACCTCCTTCACATTCTTGCCAACCCTTTTGTTTCCCCTAAAACAGGCTTTTCCAGCTCCATCTCTTAAGTTTATAACCATACTATAACCTCTTAAACCTCTAAACTATAACTATACTATATTAGAGATTATATACTATAACCTCTAAAACTATACTATAACCTCTTCCATCTTAAAAATCCTAATAATCCTTGTGTGACCAACAGGTCCTGCTAGGCCTATACTAAGAGGGCCTCCACAAGAAACCTGGAGACTGTCTAAAGAACCCATGAAGGCCAATGACTTGTACTTAGTCAGCTAAGAGAGAGAGATGGGGTGCTGTGTGAGCACAATAGCAGAGTATGACAAAACATGCTGCTCTGGTATGCAAAGCATTTGCTTAGAAGATAAGCAAGTACTTGCTTAATTTGAACTAAGAAGAGATATAAATGTTAAAGCCAAATTATTTGACTTAGGAAGCATGTAAGGTAAGCAATATATAATCAACGTGACTAGATAACCCAAAGGGAGTTTTGGAGATCTTTTGTGGATTAGAACCATTTAGGGCAACTCATAGCTAGGTAACCATACCAGTAACGCCATATACAGCTGAAGTCAACCTACATAACTATCACAAGCATCAAATTTGGTTACAAAAAGAGACAACGGGGACCAACGGAGAAAAAATTAGAGGCAGGTTGCTTATTTGGGAGGAAAGTGGGCAGAAGAGTGAGAAAAACAGGCCCAGAAAATGGAGCAGGAGAGGCTGGGAGGAAAATGGAGAAATGTGATTTTAAAAAAAAATAAAAAAAGAAAAAAATCAGTCAGTGATTAACAGAGAGTAGGATTTTCTGACAGTAGAAGCATAGATGCTGACAAACAGTAGTGAAGCTGATTTGTACACCAAAGACTAATAGGAGACTGGAGCAGGGGGGGAAGATGGTGGTGAAATTGTTTACAACCTCATGGACTCTGCCTCCAGTCTGCATCTGAAAGGCTTAGTACGAGTGGGTCAAGCAAGGAGGGACAGAACTGCGTTCTCATGCTACATGGTGTTAGGAGGGAGGTGTGATAGAGCGGTAATTCATACTTGTGCATAACTTGTAAGACTTAAGAGTAAAAAACTAAAAATCACTAGCTTTGTGTAATTAATAAAGCTGTCCATACCCATGAGTTCTTTCAGAATCTCCTTCTTCACAAACTCAAGCCATAGTTTTTCTTCACCTTATACAGCTGTCATCCAATCTGATACTCATTTTTATAGGTAAAAGTCTTCTTCAATCACCAATGATACCTACAGCATCTCTACATCTACTGCTGCTTGTTGCTGTTGTAGAGCAGTGGTTTCTGTTGCCTTATTTGTACTCATTCACTTGTTGTCTCTTGAGTATTTTAAGACAGGAAAGGGAAGAGGGAACTATTCAGCCTTTTGTGCTGAGGGAACATCCTATCACGACTGGCTTGTGGTCTGTGGCAGAGGCGTCTCTCTTATTTCCACAAACTGCAGGAAATTATGCCTAATGTTTTAATCCTTTAAGTCTTTTCACTTTTACAAAGGAAAAAAAACATGGTTGCAACCACTTCTGCATATTCTGTAACTTTTTAATCTACTTGATATCTAGTTTTATCACTTTACCTCCTTTGCTGTTACTTTAACATTAGAAAGTGCATCCTTACCTACTCTGATGTTCCTTAAACATGTTTATAAATAAAGGATGAATTCAAAACATTGCACTTCCAAAGCTTACAGAAAAAAAATGCAAGTGAAACCGACCACAGACTTATGGAACTCGCACTACATAAATATGAAATAAAGTATAAATAACAACATTAAATGGAAACTTACCCTGCTTGTGGGTTCACCATTCCCAATGAGTTTTTATGAGCTGGCGATAATGTCTGAATTTTGCTCCCACTCGATCCAGATGAAGATAGTGCTTTATTTGAAGAGGCACCTTGCAGTTCAAAGCAAGCATGGAAATAAGAAAATGTAAGATTTTGCTGTTGGAATGATACAAGTAATTATATATTTTTAGTAGTAAAATTCAAAATGAGGTTTAGGAATACCAAGATGTGAAAAAGTGTCAAGATCCTATGAAAAAGCAAGTATGCATATTTTCTGTACATTTCTGGAAACAATTGAGACTGTTCTATTCTAGTAACAAACACTGGATCTCAATTACTTTCTTCAGAAAGAAAAAGGAAAGAAAAGTCTAGAATGTTGAAGTATGTAACAAACAGAACATGTCTGACATCTGATGATATCTGAAATCAGGTAAGACCAGTGCTTGCATAATTATAATAGACATGGCTGGACTATGTATTTTCACTAATTCATGATCCTATTCAGCATACAAGTTGTTACAGAATTAAGCAACAGAAAAATCTCAGGTGAGAGAACCATATTACATATGATTATGCATTCTGCATAATCACACAGAATGATTCTGCAGATTTAACTCCGAAAAAAACCCCTAGTTTGACCTGATATATAAACCACAAGAGGATCCTACGTGCTAAAGAGTTTTGTCGGACAGACGCCAATCAGTGCCTCTTCCAACTTTGCTTTAAATTAATTTTTACAAACCACTATTATCAATTTCAACAATGAAGTACATAGCCATCATATAAACAAGTCAAAAAAAATCAGGTCACAAAATCATTGATTAAAAAAATTATATTAGGAAAACCAGATGTCATCTTGTCCACTCATGTAACACGGAGCTCCTCCTATAATTTTTTTACTTCATTGGTTTAAATCAGTGTGCAATGCTGTAGAAACCCTTCCAGCTATTAAAATTATGCTACTTTTACTGTATAGTTTGAGAACTAATATTTAGAAAGGAAATGGAAAATTCATAACACTCATTTCATACCTACAACAGTTTTGCTAACACCACTTGGCTGTGGTAAGCGTGATGATGACGATGGTGTTGATCCTACGGAAGGCATCTTCTTAACTGCAGCAGGTTTGTACTGTAACAAAATACAACCTAGAAATTTAAGCAATTAAATCAAACTATCTATATAACATGAGAGGCAATTATCTCAGGTACTGTGGGAAAACAATTATTGCCTACTAGGTAAATTGTTTCTGGTATGGGATCATACAAATGGTTTTCACTAGTCTACTTTCTTATACATGCAGATGATTCTAGTAAGAAGGATTGTCCAACTTTACTTGGTGGTTTTGTTTTTTCATTTAACTGTATGTCTTTTTGTATTTTCTGCTTTTCTATAGCTTTTCTCATCTTTTTCCACAGTTGTCTTGTGAGCTTAACATTATCACCTCACTACCAGTTAATTTCAAAAAGAATATTCAAGGACAGGATCTTTTTTTTTCCTTTCAAATTTTACTTTCACCTGTGTGCTCTGGAAAAGTCCCAGCACTGATTTGGAACACAGTGCAAGAATCACTAAGTAACTGCTTGTGTCTGTTTAACTTTTCACAGCTTCCAGAAAAGAGAGCATTACTACCAAATGAAAACACTCCCGCACTTTAATTCTTCATTTGTTTCCACTGTAAGTTAACTACTGCAGCTCTTACCTTAATATGCCTGAATCCCTTTAAGCCTCTAATTAACCAAAATATTGCTGTTAGCTGTCCTGTAGTCATGCACCTTTGTTTGTCCACTTAAGGAATGGTCTTGAATTGGATTCAGCAAACTTGTGCAAAAGAAATCTAGCTTTCTTTACAAACACTTCCTGCTGCTACCCTTACCTGTCATTTTCACAAATCTCTGGATTATGTTTATGATGGGTTTTGGCTTTGCAATTGCTGCCATTTGATTTATGGATCTCTGCAATTCTTGGAAGAAAGCAAAAACCTCTTCCATGCTTAGTGTCTAATTTCAGTCTAGCACAAATAATCAAAATTAAAGAATAGTTAATTCCATTTAAGAGCAACACACTATTTAACAAGCTTGATTTGATATTGAATTGAAGAAATTAAGAAAAATGTTGTAGTTCACCTGTGTTCGAGTAGGAAGCTTCCCTTTGGTATCAGCTGCCAGTTTCCCCTTATTAGTAATACGTGCTGCTTGTTCCTTACAGAAATTGATGTGTCTATCAGCTGCATTTTCATTAAATCTCCTCTGACAATACGGACACTGAATGTAATCTTAAACAGAAAAACCTAACATTAATAACATTTTAAAACACTTTATTTTTTTAAAAAAGTCTTTCAAAGACCAGCCCCACCCACCAAAAAAAATTAATGTCTCTTGTATCTGAAAATGAAATACATATTGCTGGGGAAAATAATATTGTCCACATGTAACATGAAAGATGTTTCTTGTTTGATGGATAATAATGAGAAGAGTGGTTGAGGATCAGAAATAACCTAAGTGAAACGAGAAACACTTTGAGAGGCACTATTCAGCAAAGAAGGTGGCCAAAGTGTATACGGACATGGCAGGGATATCAGATGGAAGGAAGAAGAGGCTAAACAACACAGCTCAGTTTGTTCAAAACATGAAAATGCATTACAGCTTTTCCCATACAAATAGCAAGAGACAACAAAATCTATTTCCTCTGGCAGTTTTGAAATGACTGAGAAATGCTAAATGCAATACTGAAAACAAGCATTTTAAAAAATAATCAGAAATTTAACCAACAAAAAAGGATCTGAGAAAATCCATCCGAAATTAGGAGATATCTATAGAAACATGCAAAACAGGGTAATTGGTGGGTGTATTATTTTTCAAGATTCATTTAGTCACATTACAAATAGTACTACTTGCAGGAAATATTATTACTAACATTGGGGAAAAAAAAACCAGAAAGGCTATGTAAATGTTTAAAATACTAAAAGATCCCTCATTTGTATGCTGGAAATATACCCCCTAAAACACACTGTCCTTGGAAAGTAAAATCTTTGGACTGCAGTTTCAGATAGATGTTTTAGCATCTAGAGACATGGATGTTAAATTCCCCAGATTTCAGTATTCAAAACCATGTAAACATCAACTTCAGAAGAGCTGGACACTGGTAAAGAAGGTTAAATTAGTACGTTCCTCCATGATTTTAGAAATGTACTGAAGAAAATGAGGAGAGATTCAAACATCACTGCTTCCAAGATCACAGTTAGATATTACACAATCCAAAATAAGACTTAGATTATATTTTACTACTCCAAATGCAGCAGATCCGGCTTAAGAAGTTATCCCTTTAAATTAACAAACAATTTTGAGTAAGTCAAATGATGGCTATCAAACCATAAACTTTGACCCAAGAAGCGTGAGCAAAGGACACAGGAAGAACATAGGAATCCTTCACAGAAGCAACAGCATGAGAATCTTATGTGATAACAACAATGATTTTTCATTTATTTTACATAAACTGTACTACTGTCAGAATACTCAAACTGTATCTTAAGAGATAGATATTATAGTTCTTTTCTTCTGAGTTTCTATATGGTCAAACCAAGATAGGCCCAAACATAGTTAAAAAAAAAAAGATAAAAGCAGCAAAATAAAGCAGCTATGGAAGCCCCTAGAAAATAAGAAAAGATATTTCTAGCTGGTGCACTGTTCAGTTCCCACAGAAGACTTTCAAAGCCCACTAAAGTAAATGGATCAGACTGTAGGATTAATGTACATTCTTTTAAGAATCAGGGATTGTATCTTCATCCTCTTGCAAAATGCTTAGCACCAGTCAGCCAACTGGCTAAGTGGAAATACTGTTTGTACTGTCCAGAAGAACTGTTAGGATTTGATGTAGGCTTTGTAAAATACAAAGTAATCAAAATAAGTGGGCAGTACACATATGCAGTCAAGTTCAATGCAAATGGGGTGACTTGAGGTCCTTGTTAGTATCATGAGGCTATTCTGCACTTCTTCTAGGGAAAAGGTGGAATAGGAGATCAAAGAACCAGCAATACTGCTTGTTTGCAAGCTCAAAGCATGCAATTAAGTAGGAAATATTAATACAGAACTCTTTTCCTGTAGAAGAAAGTGACTAGCAGCTAGGTAGAAACAGGCATGCCAAAGACAGAGCTGAGTAGGAGAGGATGGATACACACCATGATACCATGCATAACTCTCCCTCTCTCCTACACGTAAAGTGGAAATGGAGCAAGGGTAGCTCCCCCACTACCCTTTGTTCTGTTCTGTTTGTGGGAAGACAATCCATTGGTCATGCCTTCTCATTCCTGGTTCCCTCCTTCTAAATCTTACCCACTGCAGCAGAATGAAGCCAGGACATTACAAACAGTAAAAGTCAGCTTGGAACAGCAAAAAATGCAAGGAAGAGAAACAGAGGTACAGTATCTTTCTCTTCCCTTTACCTCCTATCTGCTTTCAAGCAGGCTGAATAGAGTTACTTCCTTCACTTCAAACTCATTTGCAGTCTCTGGAACCAAGGGAGAACCATTTTAGTCGCTCTTCAAGCTAGATTTAGTTCTGGGCTCTTCTGCTTGTAATTCAGAACCTACACAACTGGAGTATTAATGATCCTTTCCATGAACGAGCCTTCTGTTTCCTATCCGCAGCATTAGCTATTGGTTATATTTTACTTTATAATGCATATGGCATTTCAAGATAGAGCATACTGAATGCTGAATAATACGACTTCTCCTCTTACTATGAATGCACAATTACAATCCTAACATGTTTCCTGTAGAGAAACAAGGTAGGGAACACTCACAACCTCGTCTGACCGCAGATAGGCAGATGCAAACAGATGTTTTTTTCCATTTTTCCCAATCTTTCTGAAGATAGCCATTAGGCTGATCGAATGGTTTAGTTCTTAGGACAACAGAAAGAAATATATTCTCCAACCTATTATGGCACCACAGAAGTTCACTGAAAACTGTATTTCCTTCTCACTAACATCAGACTGCTTCAAAACTTTATCCAGCCTCAGTTCTGAAGGTCCCCAAGGACTATTACTCCCTTCTTAATACATGAGTCTCATACTCAAAACGCAAGTATTCCCCCCATGAGGAAGGATCACATGCACACTAAAGCATACACAGCATACATGAAACTAAACATGAATTCAGCAAGAAATGGAAGAGACTACATTTGAAGAACACAGTCAACGTGCACCTCTACAGCGTAAATAGGTTGTAGGTGTACAGCATCGGCAGCTAACTACAGAAGTAGTCTGTTCTTTCTGAGCAGTTCCACTGTTGTGGACAGAAACAACATGTTGAAACAAAGTGCCCAGCCTATGGTTTCTAAGAGGGTAGCAAGCTGCAAGTTGGCCCCAACTACCTTTGGATGCATTAAAAACAAAGTCATGGGCTTTGAAATCTACACCAGATGCTAGCCAGTCAGACCCATAGTCACAAACCAGCATCTACACAGGGATAACCAGATAGTCATCTTCAAGAACTTATTAATATTGTATTCCAACAACTTCCTTTCCAATTCAAATTTTTACAAGTTAAGTTTAAAGAAAAATCTCTAAAGAACTTGATTGTTTTACATACCAGGGTCATACGATGGTGGAGGTGGTGGAGGGAGTTTTCCACCATCTTTAAGATTAAGTCCTTTGGCTGCTCGTATAGTTGCTATAAATTCTTCGTGCTTTCGTCTCCAGTTAGAAGGTTTTTTGGGTGGTTCCGGCTAGGAAGCCAAAAGAGAAAGAGCTTTATATGTTTGAAGCTCTTACTTCAAGCTAAGAACGTGCCTTATTTTAGTACACAACATTCTATTTAGATTTCTTCCAGATCCTAGTCGATCTAATGATCACGAATTGCCAGCAGAAATAGCCTTATTATAATGCATACATAGTTTGCCTAAAATGTTCATATGCACATTAAATTATAACATACCCGTGGCTTAAGAGGCTTTACTGTGGGAATGTCAGTTCCTTCTGCTCTCTGTCGGCTGGAATCAAATGTCTTCCTTTTCTTGGCAGAAGTTTTTTGGCAAATGGGTCCATGCTTTTTCTACAAGCAGAAGAAAAACAAAAGGAGAATACAGAATTTAGGGTTAATTTTCTTTCTAGTAGCTGGTATAGTGCTGCGTTTTGGATTTAGTATGAGAATAATGTTGATAACACAGTGATGTTTTTTGGTTGTTGCTAGGTAGTTGTTGTGTCTACACTAAGTCAAGGACTTTTCAGCTCTCACACCCTGCCAGGTGCACAAGAAGCTGGGAGAGCACAGCCAGGACAGCTGACCCAGACTGGCCAAAGGGATATTCCCTGCCATAGAAAGTCATGCTCCCTATACAACTGGGGAAGCTAGCCAGAGGCAGGATCACTGCTTAGAAACAGACTGGGCATCAGGTATGGGCTTTTTTCATGGGTGGCAAGCAATTGTATTTGTGCATCAGTTGTTTCATATATATTCTCTTCCTTTGTTAACCAATTAAACTGTCTTTATCTCAGCCCATGAGGGTGGTTTTTTTTTTTTCCATTCTCCTCCCCATCCCCTTGGAGGAGAAGGGGCAAGCAAGCAGCTGTGTGGTGCTCAGGTACCAGCTGGGGTTAAACCACAACAGTTTTGAAAACATGAGTTATTACCATGTTATTTCCCCCTTTCTTGATGTGCCAATCAGCAAACAAGCCGAATTCTTGAAGGAGTAAGATCAGACTGCTCTCCCTCAAATATTTATGCTATACTTTTAGAATGGAACTACAGGAATTCATGAATGCATATACATGATCACAAAAACTTGGGCAATGAGGAAGAAAAATAGGAGGCATCTGTATTTGCTTCTTGAAAATAAAAAATTGATGATAGGTAGACAGCATTTGCATTGAGTGGCAAGACAAATCAGAAGTGTCTGAAGCACTTTTCATATTTAAGGATAGACCAATTTCTATTAGGATTGGAAAACACAGTATTTTGAAGATGGCTAACAAAACACTTCATTTACTAGCTGAGACTGCATGACGCTAAGGCTTACATCTGCAGAGGTAAGCAATAGCTTTGAGACCCCAGAGAAGATACTTTTAGAACATGTAATTTCAGAAAGTGATGGTATACTGAAACAAAATTGACCTCCTTCTAAGGAGCTTCAAAACTGAGACAAATGGAATATATAATTATTTGGGGGGGGGACACGACCCAAACCACCCACAACCCCCCCTCCCCCCAAAACCAAGCATCTAGATCTAACTTTAGTTAGCTATAGTTACAACTGCTTAACTCTAATACCAACTTATCAGATCTAAAAGCCAACAGTGCTCATACCACTTACCAGTGCTGCTGGAAAGAAAGTCCTTCCACAAATCCTACATGGCAACAGATCTCCAGTTTGCACTGTAACCTCACCTAAAAAAACCCCACAAACATACTTCTATAAGATAATTTGTTTCAATATGTGATAAAAATGTCTTTCTAGATTGCTAATCTCATTTATTTAGCAATAATAAAAGTTGTTACTGTAAAAGTATACATTCTTTGAACTGTGCAGAGATTGTACAGATCAGAAAAGAAAAGACGATATACAAGTCCTTCCATACTTCTGGAAGATGTCAGGCTCATTAACCTGTCAGCATCAATTCTGATAATTTACAATATGAAACTCTGCACCTTTAAAGGAATGCCTGTATGTCAGCATGCAAATGACAGATTCACTGTAAGTCACAATGACAGCCCAAACACACACCAAGAATAATGATATTTAGTGGGCATTTCTGTGTCTTTGGAAGAGAATCACCTGTTACAGCATCAAATACAAGTCACATCCCATCACATTCTTCTCTACTAAGTTAAACTATTCCAGTTTCTCTTGTAAAGAAAAAATCTTTACTGCTATTTTTACTACATATTTTATTCAGATTATTACTGACAGTTTACAAAAGCAGTTCTGATGTTGCTATTCAAGCATAAGTAACAAAAATGTAAATGGTATACTTTACATACAACAGATTCACAGAACCAGAAGAGACCAACAAATCAAAGTACCCAAGCCTACACAAGCAAACGTATTCCTAAAGTACGCATGATGCAGTGGAGTCATGGTAGAGATGAAAAACTCCACAGGGTTTCCCAATAACAGGCATCTATTATATTTAGTACTGTACCAGAGATACAGGGATATTTTTGCATCACATATACATCCACAAAGAGGCAGTAAGTTTGTATTAAGTTTGAGACTTACTAGTTGCTTTCTCTGTATTCAATCTGACTATTGCAGACAAGAGAGCTCCCTCTATTTATACAAAGTTAAAACAAAACCACTTTGAATTGACTTGCATTTTAGGCAAACTAGTGGCTTAAACTAATGAAGCAACCTTAACACAGCAACATGAACACAGCAACATTCAATGATTTGATCAGGTTTTGTTCCCAGTTCCCCAGTGGAAAACAATTTTCCACCTAAACATACATACTTGTCAGTTAACTGTAGGACCAGTCCTAAAGAAGATGAATAATCAAACAAAATGTTTCATGACAAACAATGTAGATTCAGGTAGTCATGGTTCGCACTGAAAAACTTTTTTCCAAATGTAAAGGTTAAAATTGAGTGAGATTTCTAGTACCAATATGTAACTATTAGGTCTATTTCTGTATTTTTAAATTGTTTCAGTGAAGTTCATCATCAGTATGTAACTACATATAATGTATAAATTGTGTAAATATACCACAGAGCGCAATCCGTTTTGAGAATTACAAATCATATGAAAATCATTCTGCAGTTTAAAGCATTTATGTTCATATCTATTCATATGTTCACATCTATGTTCATTATATACCTGGTCCACGTAGACATGAATAGGCCTTTGTCACAGTATAGCAGGACTGTACTGACAGTAACTGTGTTTTACAACTGAAGCCATAATCAAGCTTCCTTTTGTGTCATCTAACTGTATGCGTGTTTAGATGCACACATGTAGGGGGGAAGTAGGAAAGATAGAAAACATGCAGATAAATCTTGGTTTTCTTCTGTTCTTGCATCTGAATTATATTTGCATGTTATCAACATTTACTAGGAATTTTTTTTACTGTTAACTGTATTTTTTCAATCCTTATTTTAAGCAATCATGTCTGAATTTTTTTCCATAGGCCTGTTTTCTTAAATCCACAGGCCTGAACATAACATTAATCGCAAGTAATAACATGCACATGGGTCATACATAACTTAGATGGCTGGAACCTGCCCTCACCATTTTCCTGAAAGGTAAGCAGCAATGCTTGTAAGTTCTTCTCAATTCTCCCACTCAAAAATACAAGGTATGCACAAATTATTTTTTTGTTTCATTACTTCATTCTTCAGTGTTCTCAGCACTCTTAATAACGCTAACAGACATTACTGCAAACTCACTTCTGCTAAAGAATTCAATTTCCTTTTATGACATTGCTCTAATAAAACTCAGCTTTCCAGAAACAAGCAAGAGAGGCATTTCACGGAAACAAAGTGACACTGTTTGCATCTAAGCAATTAGCTGAAATAAGTCAGAACTAGTGATCTTGAAATCAGGTGTATAGTGTAAGATTAAGAATTTGACTGAAATAAGAATTCTTTCAAATATCTGCCTTAGAGAAGACAAGCTATGTTTTCCACCATATTCTTCTGTTCACTGAACTCTGGAATTCGAGCTTGTGTTTAAATTCACTATTAAAAGAAGTAGACTTGATAGATGCTCACCTGATAGAGCAGTATTTACACACGACATACCAATGCGTAACGAATGCCAATTAGCACTCACTGCAGCTACAGTTACAGAGCTGGATTTCCTTACAGCATTCCTAACCCTCCTCTGCTGCTGGCAGGCACTCAATCACATTTGCCAAGAGCTGTTTCTACTGCAAAGACCTCCTTCCCCCTAATACAAATCACTGACCCAAAACACAAAATCAAGTTAGTTTAAAAAATGACAGTTCCTTAAGTTTTGTCAAAAATGGGAAGCCTACAGCCTTTTATATTTGCACACTTATCCCTTCCATCTCTTAATCATTCCTCTGTGAATTTCCTTTTAAGGCAACCACACTCCCCCCCAAAAAAAACCCCAAACCAGAACAACAAATAACAAAAAACAAAACCCACCACAAAACCCAAAACACCCCACCACAAACAACACAAAACCACAAAATCTTAACATTTCTCTCTAGGAGCCCATGAGTCTTCCCTTACAGAAGGATTAGCAATGTCATTAACATGAAATCTGATAATTTTAAAATAAAGCATGGGAATAAAATTGTGAAAGTTGGAAAGGAGTTGTTTTGGGGGTTTTTTTGTTTGTTGGTTTTTTTTGTTTGTTTTTTTAAAAAGGCATTCATGCATGATAACTCATGCCGTCAGTAAACTTGTTATTTACTGCACATGACAAATGAACAATAAAGGAAGAGGAATTCTGACATTTTTAGTAGTAATGTAAAAACTTAGTATTTCTAACACCAGCAATAAATAGGATAACTTTTTTCAATGAAATGACTGAATTATTTTGGCTGTAGTTTTCTGGCATAATGACTATAAAATGCAGTAAAAATGGAAAAAACCCCACTTTAGTCTAAGTGATTTTAGTCTGATAAAATTAAAGCAGAACAAAAGCAAAGTCTCACTTTCAAAAACTTTTGGATTTCTTAAAAAAAAAAAAAAAAAAAAGAAAAAAAAACATGGACTGACTGAATCTTTTTCCCAATCAAAATTTAACAGAAATGGGTTGTTAAATAGGGATGTATCAGGCAGGGGCGGGGAAGGAGGTAAAAAACAGTTGACACTCAAATCAAGAAACAGAATAAGGATGTGCTTGGCAAACATGTCTGAGAATAGAAATTGGTAGTAAGACGGTGTCATAGCAATTTTCTTCAGTCTTCTTTAAGACTAGCAGCAATGCAGGAATTGCCCTTGCTTTGGTTACACAACCACAGAAGACCCATGTGGTGGGCTGACCTTGGCTGGGGGCCAGGTGCCCACCAGAGCTGCTCTGTCACTCCCCTCCTTCACTAGACAGGGGAGAAAAAGTGTAACGAGAAGCTTTGTGGGTCGAGATAAGGACAGGGAGAGATCACTCACCAGTTATCGTCACGGGCAAAACAGACTGAACTTAGAGAGGGAATTCATCTAATTTATTCCCAAACAGAAACGAGTAGACGAATGAGAAATAAAATCAAGTCTTAAAACACCTCCCCCCACCCCTCCCTTCTTCCCGGGCTCAACTTCACTCCTGGCTTCAACCTCCGACCCCTGCAGCACAGGGGGAATGGGGGTTATGGTCAGTTCATCACACATTGTTTCTGCCACTTCTTCATCCTCAGGGGGAGGACTCCTCNCTCCTCTCTCTGGCTGCAAAAACTCTATTTTTTTTTTCTCCTCCCTTCTTAAAGATGTTATCACAGAGGCGCTGATGGGCTTGGCCTTGGCCAGCAGCAGGTCCATCTTGGAGCCGGCTGGCATTGGCTCTATCAGACACAGGGGAAGCTTCTAGCAGCTTCTCACAGAAGCCACCCCTGTAACCCCACCCGCCCCACCCCACCCCACCGCTACCAAAACCTTGCCATGCAAACCCAGCACAAGCCAAGATCCAGCAGCAACACTTCTTTTTCCTTTTACCATCTTTAATACCACTAATCACCAGCAGTTTACATGCCTGTATTAAACATAAATGAATATAGTTAACTTAGAAAAAGACAGACATAGTTAGGGAACACAGTTAGGGAAAAAGAGAAGTGTGTTCAAAATGGTTATGTGAATACCAAAGGAAGAAGTATTTCAGTTGAAGTGATGCCAAAACTATGATATACAGCTTTACACTCTATATTCCTACTGTCTGCCTGAGATCAGGTCTCAAACAAAAACACAGAGTTCAACCTGGCAAGATGCTGGGTATCTGAATTAAACAACTAGATTGGGAGTTTTATTAGCAGCACTACAATAATCTCACCACTTGTGTTTCTAAACTGTCCTTGTCAGAGCTTCTCCTCCTTCCTCCTCCAGCTACTTGCAGAGTACAACCACCTTCAATTATTTTTTTTTCTATCTGCAATGACTAAGTTATTGCACACATTCCTTTTGAATATGGTCACAGTCCAAGTACCCATATCTTCTGTTCTTGAAGTTTAGTTGTAAAGTTTGGGTGGACCTCAAAGTCTGACAGTTTCCCAGATGTAGCACAGTGCTTTCAATACTCTTATAGATGAGTTTAGACTTCCTTGAAACATAGATTTCCAGAGAACAACTTTTTTTCTTTCTCTCCTCTGACATTCAAATACAGCAACTGATTACACTGCAAAGTGCAATCTGTCCGTCCTCAGATTTACCTCTCTCAGTACAATGTGTGGACCCCATCAATACATACAATTTTGATCTGACACAGTCACAGGCATAATGCTAGCTCTTGCTGTCGTGTTTACAAATTAAGCAGTTGTATAAGTAGACCCCACACCTAGAGGGAGCAGAAGTCTTCAGTATTACTGAACAGCTATTAATTGAAGTTTTGTTACCATTTTCTCTTTTGGTGAGCTTTGAATATCCAAGTATGTGTCTGCATGAGATATAAAGTATTGAATGCTTTAAAGAAACAAAACTGCATTTAGTATTTTGTTGTGTTGTAAAATCTGTTTGACTGTGTTCAAAACCTTTTATTTGTATTTACTGTCACAGCAGTGACAGTACTAAACAACTTTGGCCAGACAACTGCAATAATCAAAACCATCAAGCCTCACTGAATTCAAACTTGCAGAAACACTCTGGTATGATTTCCAGCCTTGAGACTAGGTACCTATTTGAAACCAGCAAGTCATCTATGACTGTTGAAAGCTATTACCTGAAACGTGCTTGACAAGTTCTTCTGCAAAATTGTATTTATTGCTTTTAGCATAGCTCCCCATCATCCCCCAAAACAGAGTATTTTCCACTTAAGAGCTCCATGCATATACTTCAAGTAGAAAAAAGTGCAGTGCATTCCTCACATTAATTGGAATCTGTATCATCAAGCCACAGCATCTAGTTCTTTGGGCACTGTCAGTCTCCAACATATGTCCACTAATCAGTACTGATTGGCTTATACTTTTTAATCAGCACATTAACTAACAGTGGAAAAGACTAATGAAAAATATCATGAACAAGAGTCACCTAAAAATGATACCACTGCAGTGACATAGGTAGGGAACACTTCTTCGAACAGCCAAATACAATTTAGAGCATTAACTTTTAAAAAGTAGTTTTAAAGAGCATCAAATAAAATAATGAAAAGATGAATGTAAAAAAGTCAAAAAAAAGTACACCAATAATAGTGTAAATTTTGCAAGTTTTCATTATTTTGCCAAAAGGAATTCTGAAATGCAAATGAAAGTCAGACAAATACATCCTACTGCTTAACAACGGGCTGTACTTGCCATGCTTTGGTAAAGTCTGCTTGATAACTGATGGTGTGCATGATTTACCCCACCAAGAAGATCCCTTCTTGCCTATGCTATCTGGCAGTTTGCAGGAAGAGTTAGAGAAAGGAAGAGGAAATCATAGTAAGTTCTGTTTCTTAGTATTCAACCTTTCACATACTTTGAAATTTTTACACAATTAGGCTATCTGCAATTGTGTAAGAAATAGCAAACCAATCTGCTTTTAGCTATCTACCCCTAATTTTAGAGGAAAGCCTCCTAAATTCTTTTCTACTTCTGTATTGACAATGCAGTCTAATCTTGTATAAACCTGTCACTTCTGTTTCCAAAGATAACAAAAAGTAGCATAACTTCCATTCCTTCAAGCTGAAAAGCTTCAGATTTTCATACTACCTCTGCATGTTTTTATATCAACTCTTCAGTCTGACAATGCAAGTGCACTATATTTGCCAAAATTAGCTATTGCATGGAACATGAGACTGACGATGGTGAGTTCTGCATCACTTCCTTGTGAATAACATATCAAGGAGAGCCCCACTGCCTCTAAGTAACAACCTGGAAGAGGATGCTGTGAAGGTTTTTTGTGACTGAAAAATGAATTACATGCATCCAAGAATGGTTATAATGGCAGCATATGCAGAACTCTCATTCCGGTGCACTCCCCTTCTCTGTAACTGTCCTTCTTTCCTCCCTTCCTCACTTGAATGTAATTTTTAATCTGAAAATATGCCAATTTCACACTACACATCCTTAAAAAAAAAACAGCTCTCCTGGACTCCTCTTCTAGGGCTGTATCTCACAGGAGTCTTTCAAGCAGATCCCTAAACAAGTCAAAGCCTGGTCTCCTGAAGTCCAGGGTTGAGATCCTGCTATATGCTCAGCCTCCTCCCCTCAGAATTCTGAATTCAATCATCCCATGGTCACCGCAGGTAAGACTGCCCTGACCTTCACATCTTACAAGTCTATAGGTGTGAAGTCCAGTAGGAGTACTTCCCCTCATCAGCTCTTCAATCACCTGGGTCAGGAATTTGTCATCAACACATATCAGAAACTTTGCTCATTTGTCCCTCCAGCAGGTATCAGGTGGTTACAGTCCCTCATGAGGACCAGAGCCTGTGAGTATGAGGATCCTTCCAATTACCTGAAGGAAACCTCATCATTTTCCTGATCAGGTGGTTTGTACCCTACAACACTTCCCATATTGGTCTGCCCGCTAACTCTGATCCATAGGCTCCAAGGTGGCTCCACAGCACAGCTCTGTGCATTCTCACTGCAATCTCACATGAAGGGCAACTTCTCCCCTTGCTGTCCAGCTGGTTCCTCCTGAAGAGCCTGTATTCATCCACCACAACACTGCGGTCCTGTGAGCTGTCCTACCACCTACGCATGATCCCAACAAGATCATAGCCCTGCAACTGCATGCAGACTTCCAATTCCTCCCATTTGTTCCCATACTGTGAGTGTTGATATACAGGCAGTTCAGAGAGGCACTCAGACGTGATGATTATCCAGAAAAATCTATGAGACCTTCCCCTGTAATGCGTATGGAAACACAACAAAACCAAAGGCAAATAAGCAGCACTATTTGATCGACCTGGCTTCCAGATATGTTATCTGATCTTCTATTAATGAACTTTAAGATCAACGAAAACCACTAGAAAGCACATGACCTGCAAAATCTATGTTTGTGTTACACAATTCTGCTTTAGTATCATAATCTCACTATTCTCCTGTATATGGCTACAAGCACCATGATGCCTGTAAGCAGGCAGCCAAGTGAAGACCAGCCTTCTCGCACGAGCCTTAAACGAAGACTGCTTTGCACCAGTGGCCCTAAAAGCAACTCTGGACTTACGTACGCTACTACCCAAACGTAACTGGACAGAGCAATCCCGATTTAAGTCTGCTTGCTTATCAGAGTATTACTTGGCTAACAATAATGTGTTAAAAACAAATTTGATAACAAACTTCATTTATAATATATTGATTCCTAGTTTGCTCCTCCCCTTGGAATTTCTTTAAAAAGTAAGCCCCCACCTCCTCTAGTCAACTGTTTAACATACTCCTGGAACTAGATTCTACTGAAATGCAACAACTGTTTTTGATAATAATCACATCATGGGAGTGTATGTGCAGGTAAAATAAATTCATCTTCCCACTACATTCAACCAATTGAATTCAATTACTAGATCAATCTAGTTTCTGCAATTTAAGTTAAAAAAGCAAGAATTTTACAAAAAGTACAGAAAAGGGTATAAAACCTATTAGTTCTAAGATGGAGAAACTCATCAGAAACACTCAAAGTCCTGTCTACACATATTACTACCTTTCCTTTAAAGGTGAAACATATTCCAATAGCGCACTTCCTCTGTCTTATCAGCCTAAACTTAGCTTTCAGAATTTTTCCTTAAGTAAAACATTTAATTTCAATTTCTTCCCCAAAACATAAACTTTAATAAAAAAATAAAAACATAATTGCCTTAGAAAAAGTAAATACATTGACCACAATTATAGTGTATTAAGTATCAGATTGCTCAACAGAGGTGCAAGTATGCCTAGTGAAACATAGCAGTTCAATGCAAAGCCATACTTATCATTGTGTTTTAAAGGCTATTGGAGACAAACAACTTCTTAAAAACAATATATATTAATATTGGTTTTGCATTTCAATCTTTAATAGTTTCCAGCTTGCTGATTTAAGAGCAGTATTATAAAATTAATTCTTCCTTCTGTTGGACAAATAAGATACCTTAAATAAAAAAGGAGAGGCAAAAAAAAGCTGAAGTGCTACAAAAAGGCAAGAGCCTCTCTCAAACGGAGCTTAAGAAAATGGCTGCCAAAGTAAGGAAGCTGCTGCATGCATCCAGTGAGGCAAGACAAAGATGAACACTAAAGGGAAATGCACATTAATAATAATTTTTGTTTTCAAAACAGGAGTTTTCTACACTATTAAAGTAAAAAAAAAAAAAAAAAGACTAGGCACTAGCTTAGAAATTCTGTCAAAGCAAGCATAAGCACTTGCTTTCAACAGTCACGTTACTAATATAAACCCTCAAACTAGAATGCTTGCACCGTCTGGGGTGGAGTGGGGTGTCTCGGACATTAACAGTGCCAGTGACGGGTCCAGGGGCAAATGCTATGACAGCACAGATCTCAGCTCTCAGCAGAAGATGCTATACAGCCAGCCTTATTCTTATGAGACCTCGAGGGCACGCCCAGACTGCTCAGAGTCTAAATGCTTAATCACAGTAGTCCCTACTTAGCATCTGCAAGTGAAAGCTCTCGGTTTGAGACTGCAGGCTGTTTGCTGAGCAAGCAGCCACCCATCCCCTGCCAGCCACAACTGGCCTTCCCCAGCTGCAGGAGCCCAGGCTGAAGGAGAAAGCTGGGGCTGGGTCAGCACTGCTGTTACCTACCACTGAGAGCTGGACTCTTGCCCTTGGACACAGCTGCCCCTCTGCCCTTTACTCCTCAGGCAGCAGCAGTCCCGACCCGCTGGGATGGGCTGTGAACAAGTGTGGGAAACGGCATTTAGTCGGCTCAAGCAGCTGTTGCCGGCATCCTCCCAGAAAAAGCAACAGACTGGAGAGAAGCTGATGAAATGCTACCATTGGACCGCTCTGGCTTAAATGAAGTCAGGAATTCAGTGCCTGGATCCCCTCCTCCATCTCCTTCAAGCAAAACACAGAGCAACAAACATGCCGATGTGACAGCTTTTTGCTTGCTATCCAGCAGTGAAAGCTACAAGCACATGTTAACGCATCAAAAATGGTATTGAGATTCAGCACATGGTGGACTACTCAGGAAAGGATTTTTAAACTCACCTTAGAGATCACTACATTTTCAGGCACAGTCTATTGCTCTCAGTATTTTCACCAGTAAATTAAATGAAAATTAAAAACCAGCAAAACAGCACACAGGCTGCAAAGTAACAAATGCTGAGCTAGTGATTTTAGATTTTAATATCAAATTTGTCACTTGGCATTATAAATGTGCATTTATCCCTTGTACAAAACTTTGAGGTTATAAACTTGATCTTCAGTTTCAATCTAGTAATATAATAATACTGATATACAAATAAAATAATAAAGCAAGAGACTTAAAAAAGCAACAAAAGTAAATTTCAGAAGAAACTTCTAAGTCACACAGAAACCTTCTTTGCCATTTCACTGAACAATTAAAGTTGCACATAGTAAGAAAATGCAACTGCAACACTGGCAATATTGTTTAGCTTTTTAAATGTCACTAATGCAGCTCCACAAGCCACTTTATACACACTCAACTCTCTACCTTATGGAAAGTATCATTATAAACTGGGTAGAGTTCTTTTTTTTATTAATAGCATGCTTAAACAAACAGAAATAAAACAGATCTTGCATGTATAATATGGAGCTTTAGAAAAGCAATGCACCAGCTTTTTAGGGCAGAAAGTCCAGGCCAAGTGTTCTGAGCCTGAGGGGTCTTCCACTGTCATGAAAACATACCAGCAGACTGCTGCCAAGCAACAAAATCCTGCCCTCCACCACAACCACGTCCCTCACACACACAACTGCCACGACCTGCTGTAGAAATCACCTCTGGGAAATGATTTTGCTAAACACTAACACTGAGAGGGAGCAGGCTGAGCCAGATTTCAGAAGCAGTCCATACCTCCATGTTGGATGGATATGACTCTGCAACTGTGCTTCTGAACAGAACTTTAATCTAAAATGGCAACCAGCAACATTCTTCTGAGTTGCCAGTGGAGCACTGACTGGCAAAAAGCGTAATATCCAAAGAAATAATTTATTCTTGTTATTGAGTTTGCCTACATTTTGCCTGTCTTGGGGACACCTTCCTACACAAACTTCATCTGAGCCTAACCTAATGTGCATCGAGACAACTTAAACTGAAAAACTGTAAACAAAACTACTTGCTTCAAATGTTTTGAAGCAAAAAGGGAAGTATTTTATGTTGTGGTAATTTGTTTAGAGAAAGGAAAACATAGCACACAGTGACCCACAAAAATGAAAACCACTATTTTTTCAGTTTCAAGAACTTTAGCATTCAAGGATACTGGATAACAGTGTGGAATGTGAGTGTTCACAATGCAGGGATATCTGAAGTTTTTTAAATACCTGTGCTATTCTCTAATTTAACTTGAGTGTTCAGAAAGAATATTTCATATAATGGAAAAATATTTTGATAAGCTCTAACTTTTGAAAGTGCTTTCAAGAAATGGTCCACAAATGTGAGACTTCACCTATGATTTAGCAGTTCTTCCTCCCACCCCTCCCTATACCTACTGAAATACAAACAAAATGTAAATCATTTCCAGCAGTCATAAGTTGAACAAATTCTACTGCAAGAATGACACAGTTTTGCAGGCTTATGCTGTTATCTGTAAATCTGCTTTCTTCCCACCCTCTGTTATAAAGGTGCTAGAGCTTATACAACACAGCTGGCATAACTGGCCTTGCTAAGTTTGCTCACAGCCAAATCAATTGATGAATGGGCTGCAGATGATATGCGCTCCCAACTGCAGTCAAGCACATAGCTGACTCAAAATTAAAGCAAGCTTTCCCCTTCTGACAGCCAACATATGATTGTCACAGGAATGCCATGAGAGTTGGGAGCACCTGATAAAGCATTATTGGATAAGGCACTGGACACTACCTTTCCAATTTAAAAGGTATTAATAGTCATCAAAGCAAGGAGAGCAAATCAAATAAAACAGAACCTCTTGAGATTTTAATGTCAAATCACGTTGTCCAAATTTATAATCTTGATGAAGTCACTAGGTATAAGAACAGAGTCTGATGACTATAAAATCTACTCACAACAGAAGGCAGGTATTCAGTGAGAATTACTTCCCTTCTCCAACTGTGCCAGAAGGCATAAAGAACAAAGGCTAGTTTGGGCTCACCTCTATTTAAGCACTCAAGTTACCTCTAGTGAAGCTGAGCATGGAGGACTTAATGACTGTTTTGTGATAGTTACTCAGAACAGGTCTGTATTTTTTTCTTAAGTAATATGGTTAAAGCTGCTTGCAAAACACAGTAATGACAGGCCTACAAAAATGCTCAGATAACAAGCTGTAACCTCATAAATTCCTAGGTGATATTTGTGCTATGATGGATACTCTGGGGGGTGATGATATCTTCATTAATGTAACTGGCACAAGATAAAGCTGCAAATACATACCTAGTCTTCACTGCACTGAACGCTTCCTTAGCATTATGAGCGTATCCTAATACCTACTTTAGCCATCTGTTTGCAAAAAACCCCCCTATTCCTGGCAAAGATGCCCGCACGACTCGATGCCATACCCACCCGGCGCACCCGCGGCAGATCACCGAGCCACCTCACTACCATCCGGGCTTGGCTGCGGCAGGACAGGGCCCGGCGGGGAACGGCCCCAACCCCGCAGCCCAGCTGCGAGAGACGAGCAGCGCCCGAGACAAAGCGCAGCAAGGCCAGGCCGGCCCTGCCCGCCGCGCCTGCCTCCTCGCCCGGCGGGGCTCCTCCAGCCCGCCGGGCTCCGCGCAGGGGCCCGCTGCCTCCCGTCTTTATGTGCCGCCCCGAAAACACGCTGACCCCTTTCTGTGGCACTCCCCCACCTCAGCCCCGTCGGACTCCAGCACTCCTGGCCGCGCAGCGAGGCGAGGCCGCCGCGCCGCCTCAGGGGGCTCCGAGAACGGGGAAGGCGGCGGCCGAGCCGCCGCAGCTCCCACTGCCAATGCCGCCGCCGCCGCCCAAGCACTCCCCGCCAAAGCACAAAGGCGCGGCACGACCTGCCCCGACCCAGCCCCTCCCCTCCCGTCTCACCCCAGGC
>VXBL01005528.1:45087-61035 GCA_013400195.1 Aramus guarauna
CGTCTCACCCCAGGCGCCCGCCGGCTGCCCCCAGCGAAGGGAAGGGAAGGGACCCCCCACCGCTGCCCCTCACCTTCCAGCCCCTCCATAGCGCGCCCCGACTGCCGCCGGCCCCGCCGCTGCTGTAGCAACGCCGCCACCTCCCTGCCCGCTAACAACCGCCGCTCCCATTGGCCGAGCGGCGCGGGCGGGCGGGCCCGGGCGGCCCCTCACGACCACAGCCCCGGGACGGGCGGGCGTCTGCCGCGGCGTGTCCCGCTCCTCTGCGAGCCTTTCCTCCCTGCCCGCCCTGCCTCTGCGCCCCGGCCCTCAGCCCGCCCTACCCCACCTTACCGGCCCGGACACCCGCCGCCCCCCGGCAGCCGCCCGAGGCAGGGAGTCCCGAGCCGCGCTCGGCCCCGCCAGGCCCAGGTGGTGCCACCCGCCCTTCGGCTGCGCCTCGCCTGGTCGGTCTTCCCAAGGGAGCAGGGCACCAGGGCTGAGCATCTTCCGGCAAAAACCCGACTGTGGTACGATCTGGCGTGTCGTTTAGTCCGTAACGTTGAGGTTACACAGCGATCAGGGTCTTTTTCTTCCACGAGCAGCACTTATACGTGCAGAAGGCCGAAGTAAAACGCGGGGAAGAAGTACCCGTGCTGTTGAAAAACCCAGTCCCGGGGCGGACACGGCGGGCAAGGGCCCTGCTGCACCCCCGGGCTGAGGGGTGCTGGGTGCAGCGCGGGGTGGGGCTGGGACGGGTGGCCCTTGCTCGCAGGGAAACCGCGGACAATCACGGGAAAAAACACAAACAATGGCTTTCAGGATCATGTCCTGAAAATAATTGCAGGCAATGGATTCCTCCCCCTTTTTTCCTCCTGATGTTTCCTTAACCGAAAGAGATGCTAATATCAAATTAATATCTGAGAATTATCTGCTGCTACAGAATAACATTTGAGTAATAGATTTTTTGGCAAATAGTACTATTAAATTGCTGTTGACTAATGAATATGAATAATGTTTGATACGTATTGAAATTCTTCGGTTCCTTTTACAAGAGCTCTCCACATTTTTAGCTACAAAAGCATTTCAAGATTTTTTTTTTTCTTCAAGACATGATTTTAGAATTAATTCTTAAGATCTTTTATTTGTCTTTCTTGTGGCAATATGCCATGAGCAACTAATAAAGGTTTTTTCTATATAAACTGCAATAAATCTTACAGGAATTGCTACTGTCTTTACAGGCGCGTGCAAATGATTTCTTATTCTAGACAAGTTGGTTGATGCAGATTTGCTTGTCCATAGAATCACAGTTACTGTCCCAATCATGGTACATCTGGGAATGCAACTCAAAGGAAGCAAAACAAATACATAAACCATACAATAAATTGGAGATTACGATCATGTTGTCTTCGCTGCATCCCCTTAGCACGGGACAAATAGATCCAGATGCTACATGCCAAACAGCCAGCATGTAAACCATGATTAATATATGATTAAAATCATCCTTTGAGACCAAAAGCTTGAATATATATATATAGTAATTCTAGCTGCAATTTTTCTAGGTAGTTTAGAACCATACTAGAAATACATTTCTGGTTTGCCTTTGATCTATAGTGTTTATGCTTATAAAATTATAGGCCATGCCAGAAGGAACTGGTTTGCCACCATGTTGCAGAGTCCTAAAGTTTGCAAATTATTCCTTAAGCCTTTGACATAAAACTTAAATGAGCTCATAGCTAGCAAGCATTTGCTCTTTAACTCACCATTAGGGTAACGTATCAGAAGTGCACTTCCTTGCATGGTATTTCGGTACTTGAACTGCAAACTCAAAACCAAAGGCCTGGGATAATTTCATCTCTCAGCAGGCAAATCCTTTATAACAAAAATGTAATTTTTTTCTTATGTTCTCAATTTAGTGAAGGGTTTCAGTGTCCAAGTGGTGATGAGAGGCGTTCCTCAGGGGTCAGTATTGGGTTTAACATCTTTGTTGGCGACATGGACAGTGGGATCGAGTGCACCCTCAGCAAGTTTTCTGATGATGCCAAGCTGTGTGGTGTAGTTCATAGTCACTGTGCCACATGAATGCCTTCATAAATTTATCTTAGCTCCATACTGAAAAAACCCTAAGCCTACATAATTCTGCTGTAGACCTACTACTCCAAATGCAAGTCTGTTCTGCAATGACATTCCTATAACATTCAGGATTTTTTTCCAAATTCTGTGCTAAATTTATTAATTACTAGTTTGCACCATGTATACTTCTGCCAACATTGATTTCTGGCTTCAATATTTTCCTTATTGTTTACCTCTTTGATGTATTTATAGGCAATTATCATGCATTCTGTTTCAGTATTTGGCTTGTTAGCCTAAACAAAATAAATCTCTTCTGAGCTGTTCTCAGAAACTATGCTTTCCATTTCCATAGTCATCATGGTACCCTTTATTTGCACCTATTGCATGTTAGTTCAGAATCCTAAACTATCCCTCAGAGGTGATCTTAACTGCATCGCTTAGAGGTCTTTACCTCTGCTGGGAGTATTTCTGCTAATGCATCTTAGGTTACATGTGCTGTGTTATGGTAAGCTTGTAGGCACCAGTAGATATTTAGCTCCTTTTCCATATCCGTTGTTTTGCAGAGGCAGCAATGCTGATAGGAATTTTTGCCTCTAAAGAGTAATACAGTCTGAACACTTTCTGTTCAGAATCTTCAGTATCTCTGAGAAGGACCAAGAAAATACGGCCCTGAATGCAAAACTCCCATCTTCCTTGCTCACACTTCTTTTAAAGAATTGAAATACAAACACTAACATAGATATGACTACCTGGATACGACTACCCGTGACCAAATTCTCCCCCCCAAACCAAAGGAGAGAAGTAAAAGGTAACCTGCGGTAAGCTCAGACATTAAGCAGGACTATAGAGATGCCACCTAAATTCAGATACAGTTTCCAAAAAAGGCTCAAGTCTCTTTCTGCTGGCCAATAAAGAGACTTTTTTTCAGTTTTAGTTGGTAAAAAAGAGGAGTCTGCCCACACGGATAAGTTGTGAGTGAGAAGTTGCGAGTTTGTGACAAGTTGTGAAGACCCATTTTCCTTACGGTTTGTGGGCATAGATAAATGTTACAGCTTAGTCTGGGTCTTCGGTTGCATAAGTTAGCATTTTCAAAAGCGCCTAGAGATGTGGAGTTGTGGTCTAAGATTTGAAAGGGTCCTGAATTTCAACACGCAGGGAAGCAGCGATACCAAACCTTTCTGCCAGAATCTGTCAAAGCCTTTTGCAGAAGAACTGGAGGTGTATTACTGATACTTAGGGTTTGTCTCTTTCCCTGGGCGTGATGCTCAGGACTGGCAGAGCGTGACTGGTCACACAACGAACTCGAGCCATCTCCTACATGTGAGCCCTGTTTGTCGTGCAGCTCCTCATGTGACAGAGATACCTGGATTTGCATCTTCTGAAAGGCACGTATTGATCACAGGATATATTTTGTATAATGCAATGGGGAGAGGATTCTGGCATTTGTGAAATGTTAATAAGGCCAACAGGCACCTCAGGTAAGGAGGGCTGAAGTGGGAAATGGACTATGAATATTATAAATAGTTCAGACAGGCCAATAGGAGGTGTGGAATAAATATGGCTTACTGCATATATTAATATAGAAAACCCCCTAAACTGAAGCACTCCAAATCATTAGTCGCTTTAGAAAGTGACTCTGGGATCCAGAGTTTGACAATACGTTGCCTGGGAACTTTGCAAAGCTGTGCAAATCCTTCATTTGGGGCAGAAGTGTCATAATAGGACTAAGTCCTGTGAAATTATAAGAATGCCATTAACATTTCTAATGCTCTTCACCATTTGAATCCCTGTCACGGTGACTAAAAACTTTCTAGAAAATCAAACCCTGTTCACTATCTTTCATGTTAATAATGAACATTGGATAAAGAAGGATTTCCCAAAGTGGCATTTTAATTAATACACTTTGCACTATAACTATCTTCTGGGAATTCAGATGTGCTTGCACAGGGAGACTTTAAAATTTAAATATTCCTAATAAGCTTTTTTTTACAATTAACACTAATTGAGGACTACAGACAAGAATGATTACTCTCCTACTAAAATAATTTCTCAATTGAATTACTACTTCAGTGCCTTTTGTTCTTTTGTGGGTTATAGTCCCGATTTATATTCAGGATTGGAGTATTGTGATTTTGCTATCAATCTTTTTAGCAACCCAGCTTTTTTTTTCAATACACTTTTATAGTTTTGTTTGCTGTGGGACTCCCAAGTTAGACAGACCACGATGAAAATTGGTGAGCACTGCTGGCGTGAACAGTTTTTGTTCTTTCCAAACATGAATTGCTCAATTTATAAAGCTGAGTCTAAACTGGAAGTATTAGAGCAAATGTGATGTAATAATGCCCAAAACACAGATAAAAGAATAGTTTAAATTCTAGGATGCTGTTAGATATATTTTCTCAAGCCAAGTAGCCAGTAATAGGAGGCAGCCAGGGACTGTGACTTTATCTAAGGCTGTAATTCTTCAGTTGGGTAGCAAACAACAAAAGAAAGACTATTTTTTCCATCAGATACTCTACTGCTGCAGTAATGCTATACCTTTTTGATCATCATCATCATCACCACCAAAACCAGTTGTCTTTCTCTGATGACCACGGTTTCTCAGTTCTTCACTCTGACATCCTTCTCCTCCTCGTTGTGCTGGCCTAGATGCTCACGTGCTCAGGTGGTTTGGGGACTTCCCAGCTCCAACATCCCCTTGTCTGATCTGTGCATTTTTTGGCTATGTGAACAGCTGTGTGCCAGCACAGGGAAGGATGTCTGCGTCAAAATCAGACTGGGTAACCAGAGTCTTTGAGGAAGACAGAACAGACACTTCCATTGGTAAATTGTGTTGGTTTAAAGAGCAGATAAAATTGAGAGTCACTTCAGCTCAGCCTGTTGGACACAATGAGAAAATATGGAGGTTTTTCTCCAGCAATAAATCTGAAGATTTGCAAAAAGATTGCAAGTTTCTAATCTCCCATCTCTGATGTTAAATATCCTTCCCCATCTCTGATTTTGTTGGTTTTGTTTTTGTTGTTGGGTTGGGTTTNAGACCACGATGAAAATTGGTGAGCACTGCTGGCGTGAACAGTTTTTGTTCTTTCCAAACATGAATTGCTCAATTTATAAAGCTGAGTCTAAACTGGAAGTATTAGAGCAAATGTGATGTAATAATGCCCAAAACACAGATAAAAGAATAGTTTAAATTCTAGGATGCTGTTAGATATATTTTCTCAAGCCAAGTAGCCAGTAATAGGAGGCAGCCAGGGACTGTGACTTTATCTAAGGCTGTAATTCTTCAGTTGGGTAGCAAACAACAAAAGAAAGACTATTTTTTCCATCAGATACTCTACTGCTGCAGTAATGCTATACCTTTTTGATCATCATCATCATCACCACCAAAACCAGTTGTCTTTCTCTGATGACCACGGTTTCTCAGTTCTTCACTCTGACATCCTTCTCCTCCTCGTTGTGCTGGCCTAGATGCTCACGTGCTCAGGTGGTTTGGGGACTTCCCAGCTCCAACATCCCCTTGTCTGATCTGTGCATTTTTTGGCTATGTGAACAGCTGTGTGCCAGCACAGGGAAGGATGTCTGCGTCAAAATCAGACTGGGTAACCAGAGTCTTTGAGGAAGACAGAACAGACACTTCCATTGGTAAATTGTGTTGGTTTAAAGAGCAGATAAAATTGAGAGTCACTTCAGCTCAGCCTGTTGGACACAATGAGAAAATATGGAGGTTTTTCTCCAGCAATAAATCTGAAGATTTGCAAAAAGATTGCAAGTTTCTAATCTCCCATCTCTGATGTTAAATATCCTTCCCCATCTCTGATTTTGTTGGTTTTGTTTTTGTTGTTGGGTTGGGTTTTTTGTTGTGGTTGGGTTTGTTGGTGGTTTTTTTTGGGGGGGGTGTTTGGTTTTTTTGGGTTTTTTTTTGTTTGTTTGTTTTTTAATATTCCATGCCCATTAAAATGCCTTTTCTTTTTCTGATCCAGAAGGGCAAAACCCCAGAACTTAAAATACATCCCAGTGTGCAGGACTGGGTTGTGCTCTCTCTAAGGTGCTATGTGAAATCCTAATGGGTCCGTTACTCAAGTCTCATAGGAGCAAATTTTATTTATTCTTTAAATGAGCTCAGATTCTTTCATGATTTTGTAGCAGCCATTTCAAAAATAGAAGGGACAAAATGAGGAAAGCTGGCAATCCTGTTTGTTGCTTTTCAGTCTGGCTGAAATATGAACTGTTGCATGCTACCCTTATTCCTTGTGTTTTCAAGAAATCCTGACATTTTTCTCCCTCAGATAGATGAACATTTAGAGACTGGACCAAAATAGCAGCTGTGGAAAATGCCAAACTGTTGGAACAGTAGGAACTGCTGGAGAAGTTGTTTTCCCAAATTGTGCTTCTGCTGGACGTGTTCTCACAGCAGCCTTTTTCCACAACCCCTCCCCCCCAAAAAATACACGGTACTGCCCGTACTGCAGCAGAAAGGAGAAACCAGAGCTCCAGAAGAGAACGAGACCAAATCCTTCTTGTTCAGGGTATGGTGTCAGTCTCCTCTCGTTAGGACAACAGCTTGCTTCTGCAAACTGAGGTACGCTTGTGGTATCTGTAAAGCCAGTACTGAGAAGCTGAATTTTCAGGATTGAAGAAACAGGCGGGTTATTAAGTTCTTTGCTTACGTATTCCTTACATTTTACATATTTGCTTACATTTTCTCTTTTAAAACAGGATTGCCTGTGTATCACCCCCTCACTGCCCCAGCTGCTCCTTTCTATCTGAAGAAGCTTTATTTACTCTGCAAGACCAATGTGATAATTCCAAGTTTATGCATTGAGCATGAAATTCTGGTCTTTTTTTGACTCTCCATTTTTATGGTGAATTTCCAAATTACACAATACACATAGTTTTTCTATATAGTCTGCTTCCAAGTCCTGATTAGAGACATAAAGTAGTACTACATCATGTAGTACCCCTGCTGCTTTCTTATTTCCATATACTGGCATCTGCAACCTATATAAGAGTCTTCAAATGTTGGGGTGTTAGTTTTCACAGTTCTACTAGGAGGGTAGTTCTTAAAACTGAGTGGGAAAGTCAGAGTACACAATATGTCAGCCAAACAGACTGACGTTTAGTAAGTCCCCTGCACTGTTTGTGTTTTATTTCCAACACACTCACACTCTTCAGCTTGTTGGTTTAGGACGTGATCTTGTTTTCTAAGGCATGGCACAAACCAGAGCCGAAAGATTACTGAGGAACAAAGCAATGCTACAAAGCTGATTTTGCAAAGCCATTTTATATGAGGGAGTTCCACAAAGCACTTTATGTGTTTCTTTTCCCTAAGTGCTTGCTTAGAAGATGGACTTTGCTGGGTAGGCATGTAAAAATTGGTTGCATCTGTGTATTGTACAAACAAATTGGCCACACAGCTGGTGAAATGTTCTACTCGTCTGGAATTCTCCAAATGCCTTGTGTGGCAATTAAAATTACAATTCTACATATGTACCATGGTCCTGGGGATGGGATGAGGTGGTTTCACCCTTCTAGGAGATTTTTTGTTTAATTGAGACAATAAAATGGCATTGCAATTTAATCTACATTTATTATACTTGTAAGTTTTTAGTGATTTTCTTCACTATGCAGAGGAAAAGTTTATATTAAATTGTAGTAAGAGTAGAATTTATTGACTGAACTTAGATTTTGTTTAAGAATAAAACATTTTGACATACTGGTTTCCTTTGTATTTACTGCTTAAGATACTTAGGTTCTTGCCATTTTGTGTCCCAGAATGTGATCTTGTGATAATTCTATTCTTAGACAAAAACCTAGACAGATTATGCAGTGCGTATCATCTCTTATCACCTTGCAATATGTGACTAAATTTGCACATTTGCAGTTCTCTTTGGGACTATGTAGTCATGGATATGGTGGTAAAAACCCTTCTTAAAACAAAGCATTTTACATAGTACAGTGCATATTTTACATAGCAAAGAAAGGAAACATTAAAGTTTCATCTATTTTTAGATGAACATTTAGTTTAATCTGATCCAAGTGTCATTAAATTGGATGTGCTTTCCTTAAACAAAAAGAGCCCAATCAGTGGATTCCTCAGGCCTGTTCTAGTTGTAGCTGATCTCCCGGTGATTCTCTTTTAGTATTTTTCCTTCCAAAGCCACAACCTCACTCCATTTGTGTCTTTGCCCTTTCTCCTGCTATCTCCTCTTACCAGCAATGCATGGCCATGGTGAGAATTCCCTCGATCTCGTAATGATTTGTGATTTTTTTTTTCCTAAATGCTAGATATCTGCCCGTCTGTGTTGTTTTCCAGTTTAAAGAAATATCGGTGATTACATCTATGTATGGTGCGGGGTGAAAATTGGCTCTTCAGCCTCTCTAACACCCAACTCAAGAGGGTACTGCAATAAATGCCATCTTAGGTATAGATCACTGTACTGAACATTATCAACAAACTGAAAGTTACTGTGGTAAATGTGGTGGCTCTCAGTCTGAGCAACTCTGAGATGGCTTTCTCTGTACAAGTTGGCTTTGCTATGTAGTTAGAAGTTTGGAGAAAAAAACAATTTCACCATACGATACAACTCCACTGATACTTCCACATTCATGTGAATACTTATGGAAGAGTCATGACACGTTTGGCACAGGCTAGATTGTAAATCATTATTCATGGTGATGAGTGACTTTAATAAATACTGTAAGTCCTAATATAAATAACTCATGCAATGTTGCATTTTATTTTTTAATTTGGATTTACCATCTGACATGAAGTTTTGTTTTCCATGTCTTTTGATGAAGAAGTCACCAAATATACCATGTCTTTTTATGAAGAAGTCACCAAATATACATGGGCTCCAACAAGAAACACAGAAATATTAGTCGGTGCTTTCACTTTGAGCAATGGGCGTGTTATACTGATGGCATCATACTGAACTAATTCAAAAAGTGGGCTGTGGCATACTTCCATTTTTTAATCATAGAAATCAAAAATACAGGGGGGACATGCTAGCTCAGAATAATTCTCACAATATATAGTTAAATACTTTGTGTTATTTGATCAAACTGTAGAATTTAGAAGTGCAAAAATCTTTGATTATTTGATTCACTGGAGAGTATTTGATTACACACAGCCTAATGTTTCAATCTCTTCTTTGGTTAACAGTGAAATTTCATATTGATTTAAAAGATTTACATACATTGTCTTAAAACTAAAATTGAGAGAAGGTTTCTTTTTTTTTTTTTTTTTTTTTTTTTTTTTCTAATAGTATAAGACCCACTTTGAACTCAGAGCCTGAATTAAGCTGATCTTTGCTCTAAGATACTCAGTCTGAAAAAAACTATTTGGATAGAGAAGCTATTACTTATGAAAATAATGGCCAGCAACTAAGGAAATCTTCTGATCTCAAACTGTTACTGATGCTGGCAGTGTAAGACATGGAAAGGGGAAGTGAAATCACCCAAAAAATCACAAGCAGAATGAAGAGTTGAAATTATGTCTCCCGACTCTTACTCACAATCACCTTCCTTTTGCACAAAGAAAGCTAAATACTTGCAAAATAAAAATTTAAATATGTGAATTTGGCTTTCATTTCATACTGGGTACCAAAGGATATTTTGAGAAGACAGTATTCCACACTGATTACAACACTCTTTATGACTGCAGTATGCATTTGGAGCGGGGTTTGTTTGTTTGTTTGTTTGTTTTCCTTATACCACTTTCATGCAATTTTTGAGGAGTTTGTTGATTTTAAATGGGATTCAATTTTATTTTCTCTACAAATAATATATAAAATAAGGTTAAGATAAAATGGCAAAATTCCTCAAATAAATTTTTTTTGTGTGTACATCCACATCTCTTATGTTACTCTTCTTAGTCTTTAACCCATGAACATATGTTAAGTGCTCTGTTTAGTAGATTTTTATGTCCATTTGGGAAGGCCATTTAGAACTTCAATGTATCAGGTGGTGACAAGTATTGTCAACTAAAATGCAATGGAGTTACTCAGAGGTCAACCATAAACAGTAATGAGAGACAAAAAATGGGTGTTTTGCTGGCAGGCACTGCTGGTTTTCCCTCTCCTTATTGATTCCTTACTTTGCTTTTTTCTTTACGTACTTTTGGAGAACTGATTCTGGGAGAGGTCTGGTTAAAACTGAAAAGGAGAAACAAGGAAATCAAACTGAGCTTCAAGCCAAAGTTTGCATTTTTGAATATGATTTTTGTGTGCATCCAACTGCCACAAATCTTTTACAGCTCTAGGATACTGACGGGTTACAGCTCCTGAAATGTTCACAATACAGTATTCTCTTTGCTGCAGCTTCAGCTGCCTCCCTCTGATGTAGGGACCACTTCATCCATTTTCCACCAGAATTAAATTTTTGCTTTTTGTGGGCCTATATTCTTTAGCAATAGAACAGAATAGACACTGCTTAGCAATGTGTTGTAACCGGTGGTTCAGGTAGAAACCCCATTGAATTCTGTTACTCCTTTAAATATCTTAAAATCAATCTCTTGTATTGGCTTGACTTTGTCTGAATCTTTCAGATTGTGCTCTTTCCTCTGTCCTCTGTCCTTTTGTCTCCAAAGCTTTGCTTACAAGAAGAATTCCATCTGCCACCTCAGTTTCTGTTCCTGGTTATTGCCTCCCTCTGGTTATTATTCCCCCCTCACTGATTTCTGTACTGTAAGTAGAACCAAATGGGGCCAGCTCCTCATTTGCATCTCTACCTGGCTTGGATGACTATGTCTCTATTATCCCTTGTACACAATTTATACACCATAAACAAAATTTGAGAAAGCAGAGTCAGTAGAAACTTGACTGCTTGTACCTCCTTTTTCCTGCATGCTTAAGCTAAAGGGGCATTCAAATGTGATTAGACTTTGTAAAAGGAGATTCTTGGGCACCTCAAAATACTCCAGGTTCTTATGTCTGTCCAGTATCAGACATAAATCACCGTATGCAGTTGGAGGCCGTTCAGCCAGGCACTTCAGATAAATAAGTGACTAAATGCAGCGTATCCAGACAAATGCAGAGTTTTCCTTAAGGCATCACGGCTGAGTCACTGTAAAGCAAGCCCCATTTGTGTCTTACAAGTCAGCAATCCGTGTACCTCCTGAATTTAGCCTTTAGCCCATATTTAAATGTAGACATACCCTCCCTACTGACCAGACCTACAACCTCAAGTTACCTTAAGGCTTGGTGCGTTTGTCCTTGCAGCAAAGAAGGCGAATGATGTCCTGGGCTGCATGAGACCAGGCATTGCCAGCAGGTCAAGGAAGGCAATACTGCTGCTCTGTTCAGCACTGGTGAGGTCACACCTGGAGTGCTGTGTCCAGTTCTGGATACCCCAGTAGAGGAGAGACATGGACATACTGGACATACTGGGACATGAAGGGGCTGGAGCACCTTTCCTATGAGGACAAGCTGAGAGAGCTGGCATTGTTCAGCCTGGAGAAGAGAAGGCTCAGGGGATCTCATCAATGTGTAGAAATACCTGAAAAGAGGGTGCAAAGAGGATGGAGCCAGGCTCTTCTCAGTAGTGCCCAGTGACAGGACCAGAGGCAACAGGCACACACTGAAACACAGGAGGTTTCCTCTGAACATCAAGAAACACTTTTTCTCTCTGAGCATAACGGAGCACTGGCACAGGTTGTCCAGGGAGGTTGCGGAGTCTCAATCCTGGGACATCTTGGAAAGCCATGTGGATATGGTCCTGGGCAGGTGGCTCTAAGTGGCCCTGCTTGAGCAGGAGATTGGATCAGATGACCTCCAGAGGTCCCTTCCTACCATTCTGTGATTCTGTAATTCATTCCAAACATACAAGTTCAGCACAGTTCCTGGCAGAGTCTGAACATCCCCTTGCACTATTATTTCCATGTTAGAACTACAGTGTATTATGGATGAATAGATTTCTCTTAAGTCTTTCGGTTTCCCTACATTCAGACCCCAAACTTTTTGGACCTTGGGCGATGGATTTGAACTACCATTTTAGCTCTTCCCAGTTCTGTGCTCCCCTGTAAGTCCTCCATAGAAATCCCAAATGCAATTTCTATCAGCTGATTAAAAGCTGGAGAGGGACTGTTTACAAGGGCGTATCCTTTGATAGGACAAGG
Organism: Aramus guarauna; assembly: GCA_013400195.1. NCBI lineage: Eukaryota > Metazoa > Chordata > Aves > Gruiformes > Aramidae > Aramus > Aramus guarauna. The sequence goes on from VXBL01005528.1 coordinate 57,254, forward strand.
GGTAATGGTTTTAAGCTGAAGGAGGGTAGATGTAGATTAGATATTAGGAAGAAATTCTTCACTGTGAGGGTGGTGAGGCACTGGCACAGGTTGCCCAGAGAAGCTGTGGATGCCCCATCCCTGGAGGTGTTCAAGGCCAGGCTGGATGGGGCTTTGGGCAACCTGGTCTAGTGGAGGGTGTCCCTGCCCATGGCAGGGGGGTTGGAGCTAGATGGTCTTTGAGGTCCCTTCCAACACGAACCATTCTAGGATTCTGTGATTCTGTGAGTCTATGTGTTTAATCATCCATTTTCGTAATCAGTCATCTTTTGTGTATTTTATCCTATAGTTGTGTATGTGCCAGTTCAGTTAATCTGCTTGATGCATAAACATCTGGTAATTTCTAACAAAATGATTATTATTTTTTCCATAAACAGAAACAAAAATTAGAAGCAAATGCTGCCACTGACATTCTTTGAGGTAATTGGTTTTTTCTTGCCAATGATGTACAATTACTGTGTAGCTATTTTTGAATATAACAGATTTTTCAGTTCGAGTAGAAGGGCTGAGGTCCCTGTTTCATATCTATGGAGATGTGGATCAGCATGCAGTATTCTACTTGATACAGTAATTTACAGGATCTCTGCAATTTTCCTATTTGCACTGTGAATTCAGACACCTGTACTTGCTGTCAAAATAGCATATGCACACCTTGCAAGGCAAATTCTCCCCTTTTTTGTTTACTTAAGAGAAGGTATTTCTTTCCAGGTCCCATCACAAGGTTTGTGTTTGCAGCTCTGAAACTGCAGCCGTTCCTAGTTTGAACAAACACCATTTTAACAGAAAATGTTGTTTAGTTATGAAACATCCACAGTACTCCTACAGGTCATTGAGACAGTACAAAAAGAGCAGAGAGGCTGAATTTGTTTGCTGCTGTGTAACAAGGGACTGATGTCTTTATCCTGCTATCAGTAATTCGTTGGGGAGTTATTTTGACAGAAACAAGGTCTTCTACATGTGCAGGAAACCAGGCAAGAGGATCTCATTGTAGGACTTGACAAGGAAACTGTTTTGGCTTCATTTTTAGAAAGATAGATTCTTCCTTTTCTAGTACTCATTTTTAGCTACAGTTCTTTTAAATGACCAGTAGAACGCCTTTTTTTGTGAATGGAAGCATTTTGTAGTCCAGCTGGATGCTAAATAATAAAGACTGAAAAATACTGTCCAACTATGAAGCAACACTAGTGACTCCATATGGGCAAGCACTGTCATTGAATATCAGAACAACAAAACAAGCTTATCCTGCCGTTTTCTCACAGCAACGCCATAATTTCTGGAATATTAATAATAAAAGGATGTAGATTTTTCTCCATGCTTGAGAGTAGGTGAGAAATACCAGTTTTATATGTTTTGATCTTTCTGTTTATGGCTATTCATCTATCTACTACGAGGCAGAAAAACAGACTAAGAATTTTTATTATTATTATTATTATTATTATTATTATTATTTTTCATAAAATTAGCTCTTTTTTGTAATGGCACTATGTTAGCTCTGTACAAAAGAACCAAGTATGTTTATATACATATCGTGACTGATACAGAAATGCTGTGGAGTTTGGTAAATATATTTGTTAGAGGTTTTCTTTAATTTCACTTTCTAAAGAGGTGAATGAGAATATTAATCTATTATTTGGCTCTGCCTTTAATTTTGCAAGATGTGATTTTTTTCCCCCTTACTCATTAATAACTGAAAGGGTGGTATTGGTTTTTAAAAGGTGTTGACCGTGGTGCTTGACTTCCTGGCTAAAGGAGGTTACACCCACATAATTGGTGTAGAAAAAATGTGACCCTTTGTTATTAGTAGATGCTAAAGCTCTTTTATCTTTTCATGAGTTCAGTATGTGCATCCAAAACCATCAGCCTAAGATCTGACCTCACATTCTTACAGTTTCTTACATTATTCTTTCTTCTTATAGTTACTATGCAATGTCTCCTTCATTTCAAAGAGGATTTCGCCTGGAGGAGTTGTGCAAAAATGCCCTATGCTTTATTCAGAAATGAATTCCTAAAGTTCTGAAGGTTCAGGTCAGTTAGGAAACATAATTATAAGTAAGAGTAGAGAGTGAAACATAGTGATGTGGTCAAATGCCATTTTGAAAATGTTAATGCTGTTTACCTGACAACCCTCCTAAAATTCTAGGCAGGCCCTGGTACAGTACTCCTTTTCCTTCTTATGCAAGCTATTATACTATTATATTAAACAACAAAGGCATTCACTCCAGAGGTTTTTAGTAATGCATGAAGGGATTGCCACATAGTCTTCTGTTCCTACTTTGTTTGTGCATTCAGTGACCAGCAGGACTGGAGATAAAGCTCGGCATTTCTAGAACTGGAGTTGCTAATGACACGCTTCAAAAAGAAGAACCAGCTGGGAAAGTCTGAGGAAAGGTATTAACAGAAGCGGTGAATAAGACATTTCCTTGCAGAAGAAATCTAACTGTCCTACCCTATCCTTAAAAATACTGCTGTAAATTGAACCAGAAGCATGGTGAGCATCAGGTTTTCCAGATCTCTGTGCATGCTGTCTACTGTGTTCTCTGCCCTTGTAAATGTTTTAATTTCCAAACATCCTCTGTCATCTCTCTGTAAGCATTTAAACCATGAAGAATTCCTCCAATAGATCTCACACATATTACTATAATTATGTTTAATTGTGCAGTGTACAGTATTGACAAAGTTACCTTTACATACTTTGAGTGAAGAAAAAATGTCTCACAATGTACCAGACATGATATCTTAGAGAGGATCTGGCCTGTAGGGTCTAGCAAGCATGGGATGAACCCTCCAAGAATACAGCACCAAACATCTAAATTGGACGACCCAGGCTTGTGCCCTTGTGCCCCTCAGCCCCACAGGGAAGTAAAAGTTCTGTGTCTATCAACTCACTGTTCCCACTCACTCTGATGATTTCCATGAGAAGGAAATTGCATCTGCTGGCCTAAAAAGCTTCTGGTTTGGACAACGGGAAAATCAGGTGTACTGAAGACAGCACTTGACCTCAGCAAATGTAATTAATAGGTTCCAAAAAGCACCATGTCTCAGGTAAAAAGGATTTAGCTTATGAGACCTTCCCTTTTTCTCCTCCAGTAAACAAAGGTGATGGTGAAGTAGAGGTGGCATCACCCAGATTCATGGGTATGCCAGTCACAAGGTGGATAAGTCCTAAGGATGAAACTTGAAGGCATGTAGAAGATGTCTGTTGCTGATACATACCATTAAATTAAATGAATTACTTGCAATGTATTAAATATATGCATGCAGTGTTTTTATTTTTTACCCTTATATAGATGACACCATGTTTCTATTTGGGTAACTATTTTGTAAGAAAGTCTTGCAGAGTCAAGCTATGATGAAAAAAAATGAAATCAGTCTTTTATTTTTAAACCTCCATGTTGTTGTTATTATTATTATTATATTCCCTCTTCGTGACTCCTCAAACAAAGTCTTAAAGCTGAATGGCAAATAAATATGAGGGGGATAAAAATAATCAAGGTTTTGTCTGAAGGATTGCTTTTTTGTTTGTGTTTCCAATTTATTGTTTGGTCTTCTGGACTTTCAAAACCATATGCTATCCTCAGACAGTGCCACGTGGCTCTAACGCTATAAGCAGTAACAATATTGTATTCATATGCTCAAAGAAAGAGCTGAGCTCTGAAATATCTTTGTTAGATTCCGTTAAGGATCATTTTTTAGGATAAAGACATTTTGCATAAAAGGAACTCCAGTCCAATGATGGACACCCC